>BGNK01004880.1:0-46803 GCA_003297005.1 Symbiodinium sp. clade A Y106 | reverse complement strand
GCGCGGATGGACCGTGTTAGTTTGGAAGCATTGTGCACTTCTAGCGCTTAGGCGCTGTGGGGGCGGAGAGCTACCTTTCGGGGAGAAGGCTACCGTCCGACAGAGATCATCATCATCAGTGTTTACGTCATTCGTTGTTTGTTGCGTTGACCAGCTGAGCCAGCTGCTTTGCTGTTCTTTTGCTTGTCTTGCGCATGTTTTTGTTGGTTGGCATGTGTGAGTTTTACTTGCTTCTTCTTCTTCTTTGTGTTTGACACGGTTCTGCGAGCACCGGTAAGTAGGTGTCGGCTATCGGCCTTGAGGTTCTCGTGAGTCTTTCTAGGCTCTGCTGTAGCCCATTCGATCGGGGTTTGCAGAATTTTCGGGACTTTGATGTAGATCGTAAGTGACGGGGTCCTTGCCACTTGTTATCAGGACCCCCTGCCCGATAAAGCCTTCAATCTTAGACCCGAAGCCTCTCGAATTGCCGGCCGTCGCCATGCCGAGTATGGAGTTTAATCAGCATGGCAAGCTTTTTAGGGCTTAGATACCGCGACGGGCTTAGGGTTCAAGGATTTAGGGAAATCACTTTGCCATTATCACCAGTGCTGTGGTGTTTGCGATGGCGCTGTAGAGTTTAGATCTAGGGTGTTGGGTTAAGGCTGCTGGTGCAGCAGTAGTGCTGGTTTTTAAAAAAGTGTGAACATCATTGGGTTTGCCTTTGCTGATGTTCTAAACACTGCTACCCTATACTAACTGTTAAGGCGCTATACTAAGCCCTCACAGGAACCCCTATAAAGGCGCGATCTCGTTCAGCTTTTCACCCACCTGCTGAGTGCCCACACACTTAACCAAACCACACAGAGATAGAAACGAAGACAACCACGACGGCATCCAGGAGCATCTCCGAAGCAACTTAGAGCCTCCAATGCAATCCAAAGCTGCAAGGATGATGATGGTGATTCCCTTGCAGCTTAGCTGCATTACTGCTCTTTAGTGGCTCAAGGTAGACCCAGAACGGTGTCCCCGTTAAGGTTTACAGGTGACTGCAAGGCAGCTTCCTCTAATTTTGGGTTCAGTCTGTGCAGGCCTGTTGCCCAGCTTGTGATGCGCTATCCCAAAGCCTCAAATTGGAACTCTCATGCACAAAACGCTACATTCCTGAACCTTCAATCGCAAGCTGCTACTGCTGCTACTGCAGCCAGCACCACTGCCACGACGACGACTGCTGGAGCAAACTACGATAGTGCATGAGCCGACAGGGTGTTAGCCGCTTCTCACTGAACCAAGAGCAAGAATTCGAATACATAGGCAAGCATCAGTAATTTGTTTATCTACCTTGTCTCTGTCTGGTTCTATCTACCCATGCAAGAATAAGCAAAGATGTAAACGAACATCTAAATAAAACAGACACACAACGATAAGTACTAAAACAAAACCAGGTTGTAGAGCAAATACAGGTGCTTACATGTAGTACCCCAAATACTAGGATCCTTATTATAAGGACCCAAAAAATAAGGTATCCTAACTTTCGGAAAGTCCCATATTAAGAGCCCGAGAAGAGACATTAGCAGAAGCTCTCCGAAGATCCAGGCTCCTGCTTTACCTTCTGCGCAACGAGCTCTACGATAGAAGATGTCCAAGCCTTAGATAGGGAGAATATTGGGGGCCTTTAAGGGTTTAGGCGTTTAGGGGTTTAGGGTTTAGGCGTTTAGGGTTTAGGGGTTTAGGGTTTAGGGGTTTTAGGGGTTTAGGCGTTTAGGGTTTAGGGGTTTAGGGTTTAGGGGTTTTAGGGGTTTAGGGTTCAGGGTTTAGGTTTTAGGGTTTAGGGTTCAGGGTTCAGGGTTTAGGGTTTAGGGTTTTCAGGTAGGGCGGGTATAGAGCAGGTCGTGTGTATCTTCGGAGCGCTACGCGTGACTTGAGAAGAAAGTGTCGTCGTCTCGGACGACCAAAAGCCTACGGTAGGGTCCCTATAAATCCTATTTGAGGTGTTGTAGGGGGTTCCATGAGGGCTCATATAAGGGGCTTCCTGAACGGGTTCTCAGGGGAAGGGTTGTTATGGTGGTTCCGAGAGCCCCGAACCCGAAGCAGCTAAGGGAAGACCATCGGCATCGCCATCACTCTCTTCCTGGCTGGAATCCTCGCCGTGGCGTCGATCTTTGTCCCAAAGTCCTAAATCCGGATTTCGGGTTTAGGATGTAGGCTTTAGGGCGTAGGAATTTACGCGGAGAAGAGTTCAGACTCTAAGCTTAATCTAGAGGTCTGAACTCTTAAGAATGCTAGTCGGTAAACTTCCTTTTCAGAGATGCCCGACAAAAGTTACCCCCCAAACCCTGTTCCAATATGACTTCGGGTTGAAAGTTTAGGGTCTACCTTAAACTACCAAAACGTTACTTGTCTTGCCGGGCGCCTACGGTTACTATATTAGGGTTTACAATACGAACCATGAGGTAGTCTCTAGGGATTAATGTGGGGAAGCCTGACTAGTTGTCGAGATAACACTGTATTGTACAGCAGATTCTCGCAATATGTCTCAGGGCTCCCTGACACAATTGTATTATACCATACCTCAACATCCTAGCCTACTTGTGCGGACCCCTAAACTAGGGCTCTCACCCGCTGACTTGGGTGGGCGTAGAGCCTTGAGTCCACGCTTCGTGGCGATCTTCTCTACTTCGGTTTAAGGCCACTGGCCCAATCACACTGTTTTTATAATCTTAGAACCAATCCCAGACATCTCTCCTCAACCAACGCTTTAAGCCGCGTGGCCTACGTGCTCAGTGCATGAGATCACACGGCACTGGACAAAGGTCAGACCGCCTTTGGGGGGCATTTGGGTTCTTGTTAAGGAAATTGCTTTAAGCTACCGTAGTTTGGATCTACAGTATCTCGTAGGGTTTCCCTATTATGGTAAACAAGAACCCAGTCATTTCTCTGCGATTGTTCGCTGCGACGTTTTGAACAGTGCCGAACCTGATCACTTAGTGGTTGGATAGGTAAGCTTCAACTTTCTACTAGGGTTCATGTAATGCTACCGGGGGAAGTTGTTAGCTTTTCGAAGTTAATGTAATCGTACTACGATGATTCCTCAACGCTAAATCCGAAACCATCACATCTCGGATGCGGCTGGGACAAAATTATGAAACACAACACTAAACCCTAAATCCTAAACCTGGTGTTATTGGACATTTGGACACATAGGAATGATGTACACCCGACACCAATCAGCAAGCAACAAGTTGAGTATCCAGTTTAGGGCTTAGGTTCGGGTTTGGTTTTTTTGGCTCAGGGTGGCGCTTTGGAGTTTATGGTTCAGCGATATTAGCCTGGCCTTGATACAACTCTGACTCCAAAGACTAAGAACCACAGCTTAAAAAGGCCACGGCCCGATTGTAGAATGGTCCGGCACTGCGACTCACGCTGCAAACTAGCGTTGTTACGGCTCTGCACAGCGCATAGTTCAGCCGCAAAAGGCTGGAGAGTATTCCAGAATGTTTGTGGGGCCATGTGGGAGTTTCCGAGATGAGCGGTACCTTATTTTGGGGTCCTTATAATAAGGATCCTACTATTGAGGGCGATAATGTTGAGGGTCTGCAGGGCTTCGACTAAAGCCGAGGCTTCGGCGTTCATACTAGCGGCATACAGGGCAGTAATTAGGCCCTATCCGGACCCCAGGGTTCAGGGTTTGGGGAAGAATAGCCTTTTCTAGGTTTTTGGCTATTGCTTTTATAGCCTCAGTACCGTCCAGCCCTTCTTTGGTTGCACGTGGTGTCCTTGAAGTTCGCTATCCCCAGAGCCTCAACTTTTGGAAAACCTATCAGAGTCAACAGAGCCATTGAAAGTGTTCGTATAAGTGCCTTAGGATCTAGGGTTTCGACTCAGCTCTACACCATACTGCTGCCTAAACTCTCAACTCACTAGCCGATCTGAAGTAGGGTTTATATTGTTTTGGTGAGTGTAGAAAGGCCTCCTTCTGAATATTGGTGAGTGTATATATGGGATACTAGTAATACAAACCATACTCTATCTACTTTCAACACTCAGCCCCGAAGCCACAGGCCAACATGGACGAATCAGGAAACGGTTCTCGAGGTGTGCGTCTCCTTCTTTGCCATCCTTGCTGTAACGTTCCTTTGGTTTTAAGGTGGTCTAAAGAAATTATGAATACTAGTCTTTAGGGTTCCCTGCTAGAAATGTAGTATAGTGCAGTATCCCCCAAGGTCCTATTCTTCGAATTATCAAAGCATCTAGGACCCTTATA
Source organism: Symbiodinium sp. clade A Y106 (assembly GCA_003297005.1). Classification (NCBI taxonomy): domain Eukaryota; class Dinophyceae; order Suessiales; family Symbiodiniaceae; genus Symbiodinium; species Symbiodinium sp. clade A. The sequence goes on along the minus strand of BGNK01004880.1, from coordinate 42,563 downwards.
CAACCCTTGAAGGATCCCTGTGAAGCACTGTAGAAGAACCCCGAAACCCTACTCTAATCATTCAGGCCCCTTTCGAATTTGAGGTCCCCCGAAACTCCCACCGTGGGTCACCTTGACTTAGACAGCCTGACACCTGACTCGCCGGACGCCATGCCGCGAGGCACTTTGGCCCAAGAAAGCGAAGCACCAAAACCGTTTAGGGTCTAGGATTTCGCGTCTGGAATTAAGTTATGAAACTGACTAAACCCTAAACCCACCACCCCTCCCTAACCTAATGTGCTTGGGGGGGGGGGAGTGTTACACGGGGGCCCGGAGCGTTCGCAGTGCATTTCCGGGTGTTGCGAGGGGTCGGCCGGATTCTCGGTACATTATTCGGCTGGTCTAGGGGTCAGGTAGTCGTCATTTGCGGTTAAAGGCACGTTTAGTGGCCAGATGCCAGAGCAACATGTGTTCCTGGATTCCGGCCTTGTGGACAGTATTTCTTTGGGTGGCGGTTCGGACCTGGTTGTTTGTGTGAAAACTTCGAGCCCGCAAAATTTCATTGATTCAACCGTCCAATATTTCGAAGTAGCTCGCGCGCGGCATTGCCTATTTGTCGCCTACAGCTGATTGCACATCCCCAGTCATTCCTCGTGGCCAATGCAAGTCGCCCCGTGAGGCAGATCCCGAGATTGAAGTGCGATGTGCAATCCGAGGACAGGGACGGAAGTCGGGGTTCAGGGCTGCGGGGCTAGGCTGCCGCATGTGCTTGCAAAGCCTGTTACCAGTCGTTCCTCCGTCCAGTTAGCGTGAGTGCTCACTGAAAGACAGAGGTGACGTTTGTGTTCAGCTGCATGCAGGTCGCAGGTTCTTGGGATCCCTGGAGGCCCGTCCTTCACTCGAGACCATTCCGACTTAGAAACAGTTTAGGGTCTGAGGCTTAGGGTTCAGAAGCTGCCGCAGCGCCAGCATGGCTCTGAAATCGGATTGGCGATCGGGAATTTGCGGCCTCTGGGGCATTTTCTTGGCGCGCTGGTCCTGCTCTCTGCGCGGGCCTCAACCCAGCTCTATGCCCGAAAACTGGAGGCTGGGCAACGTGCCTCGCGAGAGGCAGCTGGAGCACTACCGCTGTTTGGCTCCTCTGCTGCAGGATCTGCAGACCGTCGCGCAAGTGCCTTCCACTTCCGACCCGGGTGGCAGGACCTGTCAGGCCACTTCTCCAAGCTCCAGACGAACGGCGAGGTCGTCGAGCTTGGTCCGCGCATCTTTGCACAATCCAGGGGGAGGTCAGTCCCCACCTTCGCAGACGTTGTGAGAGCCAAGGCAGTCGCGCGGCTTTGAGTCTTTTGACCAAGCTCGAGATCAACGATGAGCCTTACGATGTTGGAACGGAAAGAGCCGTGCAAATATTGCACTTGCTGGACTACCACGTGGTGTCCTCGGGGTCATCAAAGAGCATCCGAGACTTTCTCACTAAGCATCACTAAGCCGACACGGCCTCGTCATGAGGTCTTGCCGGAAGCTTGCGGCCATCTGTCCGTGCTGAAGGGAGCCCCGTTCCAGTCGCGGCTGCTCACACGACTGCGTAACACGGCAGGAAACCTTAAAACCTCTCAAGCCATCTTAAATCCCGAAACCCCACGTCGTGGTGACATGTAGTGCCACGAAAGCCTGCCCAGGCCTACCTCTCGCCATGCACTGGGCGGCCAAGGAGACTCCCATGCAGCTGGAAATCACTCTGAAAATAACCACCTAGCAATCTCGCGGCGCCCAAAGTTCCCACCGAGAGCCATCCCGAGGATACAATGGTGGTGCCGGTGCCGCCGGCGCCCCTCACGGCATTGTCGCTTCCCTCGAGTTCCAAGGGTTCCAGAACATGCAGCACTACGTGAATCACATGAGGGTTCTCTACTTTGAAGTCTCAGGGAAACACCTCCTGGATAGTGATGGACGCGTGCGACACTTCCCAGACAAGCCGACCTGGGAGAACGTGGTGGCTACAGCGCCGGTTTACATGATGCAACAGATCAAGTCCAAGAAGAAAGACTTTGGGGCACTGGCCAGGGTCGCGTTCCGGAGCGTTTGCCCCAGCCACGAAACGGGTTGTACAGCTTTCAAGGCCGGGGCTGGCTTCGGCAGGTTTGGAGCTGCGCAGAGAAGCCTCTCCCTCTGGGGGCTAGCGGAGGGCAGGCGTGAAAAGAAAGGAAGCCGCAACTTCAAGCCACTCTCGGCGGTCGCAGCCATCCAAAGCCTTTAGTGACGTGTGTGAGTATGTGTTTGTGTGTGCTTGTGTGTTTGTCAGTGTGTTTCTTGCCTTGTTTCTGAAGCCAGCAGCATAGGCCCGAACCCATAATGCACTTGAGGTCTTGGGGGAACCCCCGGCAACACGTAATGCACTTATATAGGGGGTTGGGGGGGGGGCCCAAGTACATTAGATGTTGGGGTGCTCATAAACCCTAAACCCCCAGACTCTAAGCGATTGTATGAGTTCAAGTGCTGCACCCTTGACACGAAACGTATGGGTCGCTTGCCAAACTAGGCTTCCAGTCTGGATCCCCGAGGAGGTGCGTCACCCAGGTTTTGGGCTTAGGGGTTTCGGGGTCGGGGTTCAGGATTTAGGGGTCAAGGGGTGAAAGGTTTGCTAAAAATAAGGATCCTTACGGAAGATCTTGAGTAACTCATCCAAACCCTGACATGGTCTCCAACCCTGACCATATTCGCGTCGCAACTATGCTCATCCTTAGTTCGGACCCTATGATAATTGACTAGTAAAAGAGTGTCCCCGTTTGTAGCGAACTGCTGAAAAATTCGAAACTGTTTTCTTTTTTGGTTCATACGACCTTCTACCGTTACCGTAAACCCTAAACCCCGAGCCTTCCAGATGTTATCTCCTGACCAGATCAGGAAGGCTCCATGGAGCTCGAAGTAGGTTTATCAAGTACCTTATTTCCCATACAAAACAGGGGCGGTATCCCAACCAAGGTATAGTTTTCGGGTATTGCCAGACTTCATGCACCAATGTTCGTGTTCTTTGTATACCTGGAGCCCAGAACCCGAAACCCCCTACTTGGAGCCTTCATTGATGCCTCATCGATTTCACATCCTCTTTTGTTGCCTCTTGCTCGGACGCTTTTGCTTGGCCGACACCGAAAAAATGCGTCATTGTGGTCTGCAGGGTTGAGGGGTTCGGGTTTCAAGGTTGTGAGCTTCTTGTCAACCTAAAGGCTACAAGTACATTTGGGAAACATGCACAAAGTCCTCATATTCCGGAGTCTGTGGTCTTGGGTTGCCTTATGACCGGCATGTCCAGGAATGCGGTTGTGGAATTTAGCACGTGGGCTTGAATGCCTACCTAGACCATGCGGAAAACGGAGCCTCGATGTTAGACCCCCAAGTACATACTGTTCTGTCTACTTGGAGCCCAAGGTTTTTAAGATGGGTTGCACTCACTTCCTCCCGAAGCAGCATGGCCCAACGACTAGCACAAGCTGCTTGGGAGAGCCGCATTTCCAAAAGTGTAGTGATTCTAATGCCCAACGACCCATCCCTGAAGCTTTGATGAGATCCAAACAATTTTCTCTCTCGCTCTCTCTCTGTCTTTCTCGCGAAACCTGTTAGTTACAAGCCCTGAAGAGTGCTTCCAAAAGTGTTTCTCAATAGAAATCCGAAGCTTTGCGCCCTGCGGGGATCCACGGCACAAGCTCCATCGTAAAGCCCAGAGCCCTATCTGGGTGCCATTATGGTTCAAGGTCCGAAAGCTCAAGCCGCAACAGTATGTCTGGCTGTTCAGTGTGTTGGGTGTTGGGCATTGTGGCCTGTGGCGTCGACGGCTTTAGTCTTCAGGGTTCAAGGTCAGTGTGTGAGCCAACCTCCTACCTGAAATCCTGAGGCGTTCCAAAAATCTACAAATGCTAGAGTTTACGGAAACGCACGAGTATGGTTTAGGAATAGTAGGCTTGGAGCCTTTAACGTAGCTGAACCTCAAGTATCACTGCCAGGAAAATGTGACCGTGCGGTCAGGGTCCAATCGCTACCTCGTGGACATCCGTGGGGGCCCTGAGCTAGGCAACACAAACTTCGAGATCTGAGTAACTTCTAGGGTTGTGGGATTTCCGGGTTTCTAGATCTGAGTAACTCGTACTACTCTGCTCCCATAGTCCTTATACAATTTTACGACAACTATTTCCCAAGGCTTTCTCATGATTGATGGGGCCCAGCCCCTATATTGCGTGGTAGTGGTAGTGTCTTCTTCGGATGTCCACATAAAGTGACCTGCATGTCTAGCGGGCACGGTAGGATTTCACGGTTGCTTCGGGTTCGAAGGTTTACCGATGAAATCCTTACAAATACATTGAGAACAACTGTCAAACCATGTTAAACCGTGTTAAACCCTGTTGAACCCCAGCAAAGCAGGTTACACCACATTAAACCATATTAAACCATGTTGAGTCATATTCCAGTTATCACGGCCCCTGTAACACCCGGGACTTAGTGGGCTTTGTTTGTGACTTCCGGGGCTTAGGTTTCGGTGCGTCAGGGCGTCATGGCTAACATGGTGTTCTGTTCAAGGATCCTGTAAGGGTTTGGCAAAGGGCTCATTTAGGGGTTCCTTTACAGCACCATTGTCTTGGTTTGAATAGGCGCGCTAGTTATGACAACATGCAATGGAAGACGATTTCAGGTGCGACTTTCAAATCATGCCAGCAAGCATTTGAAGACTTATTGGCTGCACGAGTAGGAAGTAGTTCCAGCTACAACGTGTATTCCTTCCTTTGATAATTTGCATTTGATCTTTAATGTCGGAACCGCGATTACTCAGGAAATCCTACTTCACATGACCTCGTGAGTACATCTGGACAGCAGGGGATCGAGGTGTAGAACTTTCTGATGCATTTATGGGTGGAGTTTGGGTGCCCAGGCCCTAACACTAAATCCTAGACCTTCAGACGTAATTGCATCGAGCTCAAAGGTCTTTCCTGACACAATTTAGCTCTGAGCCCTCCTCTCGAAACTGTTTTAAGCTGAGGGCCGACTAGACTAAACCCTGAACCGGAGCTTGATCTGAGAGTTCCAGAAAACGGAAGACCCGAATACATAAACCCGAAATTTTTGGCTCCTCCTCGCAAGGACACCCCGTGAAACTTAAAAGAAATAGAAACCGGAACAACAAGAGTACAAGGACACCCTCAACTGTAAAGAGACCGGTCTGAGGCTCCATGTACCTATATAACAGGATACATACTTAGGCCTTAAGGTACCTATATATATATATATATACGTACCTTAGGGCCTAAGTATATTCCTATTATATGGAGCCTTACTGTGTAGAAACCTTCAGGTGCCGGAACCCAGATGAACATGACGCATCCGGGCCGGAGGGTGCGGCGTGCCAGGGGCCCAGAGGGATCCAGGCTCCTACGCTTTTATCAGGCCTGTTGTAAGGAAGTCATATGGGAGTTTCCGAAAATTGGGGGTACCTTGTTTTGGGGTCCTTTAATAAGGATCCTACTATTTAGGGTCTTATATTAGGGCCCCCTATTTTCGGAAACTCCCATATTATGGAATCCTGAAAAACGAAAGGTTATTTTTATGGGGTCCAGGTATGACGGTATAACTTGAAATATTCCTTACTGTCGGAGACTCATATTGCTTAGGAACTTGTTCTTTAAGAGGTATTTTTTCACTTCTGCGCAGGTGACGCGAGTTTGGGTTTGGTTTGCACGGTTCCTCCAGGACTCGTGTGCCTTCCGTTCTTGCGCTCTGATCCACCTCCTGGTTCCTCAGAGCGTGAGGTCGCAGTCCTGGGTTTCGGGTAGCCTTAGATGTTGTAATGAAGCTTTGGGGGGTACTATAGGGGCCTAAACAATTACCTATACTATGTTGGTGGTTCCTCATTATAAGTATAATGAAGCTCTGGGGTACGTTAGACGATAATTCTGCTGAGGAACCTCGGGGTGCAGAGTTCGGAGCTGCGAGTCTAGAGTGAAGAACGTAGGGAGGTAGCAGGGTTGATAGAATTCAGGCTTAGGGGCTTCGAATTTGGGCAGCAGTCATAATTACTGTTCCTTTGGGTTCCTTGTCAGGGAGGTAGTAGGGTGATACAATTCAGGCTTAGGGGCCTCGGATTCGGATTTGGGGCTTCGGATGGCCCCAAACTTCCGAATCCTAAACCCTAAACCCTGCATCAGCAGTAAGAGTTGCTAGCCTTTTGGTTTCCTTACAGTAGAAGCTAGAAAGTTGGAACATCATTAGCCTCAGGCCCTTAAAGTAAAGTAAAGGGAATCCCAGCATGAATCATCCTAAATCGATGTTCCAACTTTCCTGGGGTTCACTATATCATACTGGTACAGTATGGTTCTAGACACCAAAACCCAATTCTTATCACATGCCCCTACATCCAAGCCCAATATCGAAACCCTTCTAGAGCACAAAAGGCTGCTAAACCCTGAACCCTAAACCCTGGAAGCTGCAACTATCGCTCGGAGTTTGGCCAAAGGTCCGTCGACGGGCAACTGGAGGCCGTGAACTTAGGGTCGAGGTTTAGGGTCGGGATCCTTACAGATTCTTTTAAAGTTAAAGGGATCTTTCACGGTTCCTGTAAAGGGATCTACTATAAGGGTGTAGGGTTGAGGGGTTGGGGGTTTAGGGCTTTACTGTTTAGGAGGGGTTTCGGGTAGAGGAGTTTAGGGCTTTAGGGTTTAGGGTTAAGGGTTTAGCGCTTCAGGGCTTTGGGTTGAGGGGTTGAGGGCTTCAGGATTTAGGCCCTCTTGCTGTCTTCGATAAACATCCTGCGAAACCATGGGGCCGCAAACCCTACACCCTCAAACTCTCAAAGCCTTGAATCCTTGAAAGCTAAACCCAACACCAACCTATAGAACCCCATGAAGCCGTTTAAAACCGGCCCAATAAATTGAACCAGCCCAAACGCTACAAGTAAAAGAGAAGCAATGTAAGCTAAACTCTAAGCAAGCAAGGCCCAGAAGAAGTCTCATTAAACCCTAAACCCTAAACCCTTCCATATCCCTACAACCAGCTTTGGATTTGAGCGAACGAAGGCCCGGGCCCCGCCCACACCCCTGCTGCTTCTGCACCGGCGCCAGAAGCCGAGACTCCACCAATCTCATTGACTTCTTGGATGGGTTCATATGGGGAGTTTCCGAAAATAGGGGGTACCTTATTTTGGGGTCCTTATAATAAGGATCCTACTATTTAGGGTACTATATTTTCGGAAACTCCCATATAGAAACCTAAATGAGTACCTATACTATCGTTAGGGTTCCTTATGATAACTAGACTATAAAGGAGCCCAGAACCCTATTCTACTTATTAAGACCTCTATGCTAAGGGTTTCACGGTCTAGGGTTTAGGTTTAGCTTTGAAGATGTTGGGTGTAATGTTAGCGCGTTCGTTCAAAACGGCTTGTAAGAGTGTTTTGTTGTTTTTAGCACTTGGAGTCTAAATAGGTGTCTTCTATGCATTGATCGTTCTCTTGAGTTTCAGGGTGTACGCTTACCAGGGCCGGACGAGGATGTGACAAGAACTAGATCATAGCAACCCGAATTTTGGGCTTCACTAAACCCTAAACCCTAAACCCATAGGATCCCCTAAACCCAGAGGATCCATTAAACCCAGAGGATCTTGATTAGACGAAGCCCGAAATGACATGTTCCTAGCTTCAAGAATCCACCGAGCACCTGTCTAGAACTACGATCACCCACCCGATGATTGGGTATAGGCACCCGGTACGGACCTTGTTGGATAGAACGCCGAAGCCCGCTGGTATCAGCTGGAGTCAACGGGGCGTTTACCATTTTGGGGATCATAGTGGTATCTCTACCGACATGCTTGGGCACTGTAAACCCTGAACCCCATACAATGAAACCTTGTAATCCCTTATGGGCTCCGCATGCAGCCCTGTAAAACTGTAATACAAGGGTCCGAATACTGAGGACAAACAGACTCTCAGAAGTCGTATTGTATTCTGCACGACAATCTGCTACAAAAACCCAAGTTTATTTCTTAAGGAGCACTTCACAAGTCGCGGTGAAGCCTCCTTCTCGTCATCAAGTGCTCCCCTAAAACCCTGAACCCCAAAGCCCAAACCTAAACCTAAACCAAAACCCGAAACCCTAAAACCTAAACCCTCAACCCCAAACTCTGAGGTTGGTATCTAGGCTTTCGTTCTCTCGGGGCTCATCTCAAGACAGCTCTTCACTGCTCCAAAGACCGGCTGAGCCTTTGAAAGATCATGGAAAGTAGCGGTTAGGTTCAGAGCAAGTAGCAGTAGTAGTAATAGTAGTATTTAGTAGCAGTAGTAGTAGTAGTAGTAGTAGTAGTGGCAGTGTTCCTTATCTAGCTTGTAGGGCAGTCGTGGTGTACAAGCCCTCTCAACAAATTCTATTGGACTACTTAGCGTAGACGCCTGATTAATGGATCCCTTCTTAACTTGGGATCCCCATTGCAATACGTATTAAGGGAGTGGGCGTTTACCAAGCAGGCGTCTACACCAGGCTTTGTATAGGGGTTTTAGTGAGCCCACGCATACATGATATTCTTGACTTAGGACGTTTTCTGTGTTGCCGGTACAGGAGAATATTTTGGTTTGAGGGGGCTGTTGCCACGCATCGATTGATGGCGCGACTGCTGCAGCTCTCTTTTCTTTACATCGTTTACAGTACGTTTTGGATTAGCTGTAAATGGTGCTTCAGTGCTGCGAAGCAGCAGCCACTCAGTCTGATCAGAGAACGTGGAGGCCAGGGTACGCAAACCCTGGCGGTGCGCAACATTACCCTCACGAAAGACAGCCGGGTCTTGTTGAGTAAGATCACAGCAGCAGGAAAAAGACGCAAGTGGCGACAGGTGCAAAAGCTATTTTCTACTTACATTGGAAGTGACATTCCTATTCTGGCGGCAGTGATGCACATATCGTTGAAGTGTGGTGAATACGAGGAAGGCCACCGTATTTTTGAAAGGTTGTGCCACGAAAACCTGGACAAGAACGGTCCAGTCTTCGCAGCAGCTTTGAAGATTTATGCAACCCTTGGAGAAAGTGTACGAGTTCAAGAAATCTGGGAAGAAGCCATGGCGACTTGTGAAATCAATGCTCCCTTAGCTTCGGCGCGTATTGATGCCGCAGCTGTGGAGGGAGATTTTGACTCAGCTCTGGAAGTCCTGGAGCTACTGCACAACAGTGACACCGCAATAGACATCGTGCATATTACATCTGCCCTCCGTGCATGTCGGAGTGCCAAAGGGCAACGACATGAATCGGCAAAGGACCTTTTGCAACGGGCTTTCGAATTGAACCTGCACCCCAATGTCGTGACGTTTACATCTCTACTTGCATGCTTCTTCGATGCACCGCTCAGCGAAATTCAGGCGGCATATGCGCAAATGCAGGAACTCCGCATCAAACCAAACAAAGTGTTTGCCGAGACCTATGTGACTGTGGTCCTTGGAAGGATACCTCATGGTTCTTCAACTGTGGAGTCAATCCAACACGATGTTCTGCCCTCACAGCCACCGGCACGGGTGCAGGCGGCGAAGGATGCCCTGGAAGATTTCAACTTCGCCGGTGTTCAACTCACGGCCTTAACTAAAGCAGTCGATGCTGCCTTACAAACCTGGGAGCACAAAACGCCCTGAGCTTTGAATCGCTGCACGCTTGGAGCAAGACGTGAGAGAAAGGCACAATGAACCACCTTAATGGAGACCCCTCAAAAACGGAACCCCTTACCTGTATTTCTCAATCAGGGGTCTCCCTTATGTGCACCTAGTCGCCCCAAAACCCTGAATCTTTTGGCTGTTGTTCTTTTGAAATCCGATACCATAGGTCATCGTGTACCAAACTTGGAGACTCCGCAGCATAGTTCTTACAGCAGTTACCTGCAACCCTTGACTTTTCAAAAGTGTTATTGTCGTTTTACCAAATAGAATGCAACTCCGGTGTAGGTTTAAAGACATTGTTCTTCTTTTGGCTCTAAGGGCGCACAACTTAACACCCCACCCCGCCACTTTTGAAGTCCAGGCTCCTCTACGTCTCAGCTGTACTGAAAAAGGTTCATGGGACGTTTCTCACATACGGCAACTATACTTCTTTACTTATCACCCCAATAGGGCACCTAGAACCTTACCCTTAGCCCCTAAACCCGAAACACTACACTCTAAAACCCGAGCACTTACGAAGTCCCGTGATCCTCCGAGAGCGGACTGGAACCTTAGCGCACAAGAAGCAAGAGCTCCGGATCCCAGTGGTTCTGTAATGTGGGAGCTCCAAGCATTACCAATACTGCTTCTTGGGGTTCCTCATTATAACTATAGTATGATATATCCCCGAAACTCAAACCCTGTCTAACTTTCAAGACCCTATATTATGGTTTTTGTGGCACCTACGAAGGATCAGAGGTTCTGACTTTTGGCGTTCCCGGACTGTTCGGGGGGTACCTTTACAGAGGAAGCCTTGAATCCCAGATCTACATCCCGAAATCTGAAAAAGCGACCGAAAATTTCAGGCCTCAGGGTGAATCGCTTCAGTCTATAGTAGAAGCCAGAAAGTTGGAACATCAATATCCTCATGCCCTTAAGCTAGAGTATAGGGGATCCTAGCACCAATCCTCCTAAACCCATGTTCCAACTTTCTGGGGTCCACTGTAGGGTGTAGGGCTCAGGGTTGTTTTATTTAGGATTTTGTGGATTTGGGTTTCAAGGTACCCAGACTTTCGTACTAACTGAGCTGCCCACTCCGCAGACAAAGCTGGAGAATACATTCCCCTTCCTCTGTCGGTGTCGATGGCGTAGTACGCGACGAAAGACTAACAGTCGGTGAGATAGAAATCCAAAATGATGTGATAGTCATGCTCCAATGCGTCATGGTCGAGGTTTTTTTTATCATACGTGCATCCTGCTGCATGCAAAGTCTGCAACGACTGGGAACTTCCATAACAAGGGCGTGCATTCGCCCCAGACCTCAAAACCCTGCCAGAAAGCTGAAAACTTCGGGACCCCCTGCAAAACCCTATCAACATGCACAGCAGCACTGTCACAAACCTATAAACCCAAAAAATGCTTGTGACATCCGAGAGCATCCTACAACGCCCTATAAAACTTCAGGAAACCCCCTTGTAAAACCCTGCGAAACCCTATTCTCATCTTAAACACTAAACCCAAAATTCCTAAACCCTCAACGCAAAAAACGACAATCAACCCCGAAACCCTAGACCCTCAACATGAAAAAATCGAGAGTAAACCCCCAAACCCGAAAACTGCTCCACTTCTTACGGCCCCCGGGCTTAAATCCTAAATTCATTCAAAGCCTAAAACCCCCAAGCCCCAGCCCTAAACCTTTAAACCCCCAAACCCTAAACCCCCCAACCCCGAAACCCCCAAACCCCTAAACCCCAAACCCTAAACCCCCAAACCCCTAAACCCCCAAACCCTAAGCCCCTAAATACCCCAAACCCCACACCCTCAGCGGCCCCCCCCCGGGGCTAAAGCCCTCAGCGGCGAAGGTTGGAGCGGCACTTTTCAGCCGTGGACCGCGGACCGGTCAACGACTTCCAGCACAAAGTGTCCCGGGCCCAAGAGGGTTTTGGGTTTTGGGTTCATGGGTTTAGGAGGGTCCAAGATGTAGCTGAGTTGTAGAGTGTGTAGCTTTTAGGGTTTAGGGGTTTATGTTAAATAGTTAGTGTCCCGGGGCCCAGGGTTTTGGATTCATGGGTTTAGGTTAGGGGTGACTATGAGCGCAGCTGAGTTGCAGAGTAGGGGGTTTAGGGTTTAGGAGGGTTTAGGGCTGAGGAGGGTTTAGGGTTTTGGCTGATGGATGTAGGGGTGACCCATATGAGGGTGCAGGGCCCAAGATGTAGCTGAGTTGTAGAGTGTGTAGCTTTTTCGGGTTTAGGGGTCTACGTGAAATGATCATGACCCATATTAGTGTGTGGGGGCCCAAGAGGGTTTAGGGTTTAGGGGTTTGGGGTTTTGGGAGTTTACAGTAAGGGTTGATGGGTTTAGGGTTTTCTATGGTTTAGCGGTTTAGGGTTTAGGTTAAGTTTGAGCGGCCCTAGATGCAGCTGAGTAGTATTTGTAGGGGTTCTACAGGGTTCTATGGGGCTTATGTGCGGAGCCCAAGACGGTTTTGGGTTTTGGAAGGTTTAGGGGTTTTGGGTTCATGGGTTTAGGGGTGACCTATAATTCGTGCGCAGGGCCCAAGAGGGTTTTGGGTTTATGGGTTTATGGGTGTTTGGGTTTATGGTTTAGATTTACAGAGTAGCTGAGTGGTCTAGCAGGTAGCCTTTTAGGCCTTTAGGGTTTAGGGGGTTATGTAGAGCAGGTGCCTTTTAGGGTTTAGGGCTTAGGCTTTCAGTTTGGGCGTTTTGGGGATTTGAGGTTTAGGGCTTTGGGGGTTTAGGGGTCTGGGGGAACCTTAAACTTTGTTGGGTACTATCAGGGCTTTGGTGTTTTAGGGTCTTGGGACTTAAGAGTTAGGCCTTTAGGGTGCTGTATCTCGATATAGGTGTGCGGCCCTCACCCGGTGCGATGACTTTGGATTTAGGGCTTTTGGGGGGGGGGGGGCGGGGGGGGGGGTTGTTGGTGGCGGGTCGGGGGGGGGGGTGTGGCGGTGTGAAACGGAGGAGGGTGTGGGGGTGTGGGGGGGGCGGCGNGGTCTTGGTGCTTAGTGTTGTTGTTTTGGTTTTTGTGATCCTTCGTGTTTGTCTGGAGCTTGTGGGCGGGGTGTGGTGTTTGTTTCGTTTTTTGTTGGGGGGGGGGGGGGGGCACGGGGTTGGGTTTTGTGGCTTGTGTGCAGGGCGCAGAGGTAGCGTTTGAAAAAGAAGGAAGGTTTGAGGATTTAGGAGTGGTGGCTAAAAGGGCATCTGATAGGGACTTATTCAGGAAAGGAGTTAAATGAGGTAGGCCTCAGAGGGTTTGGGGTTTAGGGCTTGGGTCTGCTCTTGGCAGTGCTGCGCTGGCACCTGCCAACAAGCCACAAAGCCAAAGAACTCTGCAAGAACGCCTGAAACACGCCAAAGACTAAATCCTAAACCCACGAAGCGCCAGGCCGCAGAAGGTGGAGGAAGAGACAGCAGCCGAGTTCTGGTGCCTGCCGTGTATCGGCTGCGAAGAGGAGTTCGACGGCTCCACGTTCAAAGCGAGGACGCGAACTTGAAAGGGACGCAACAGTCACAATCCAAGTCTGCGTTTTGCCGTTGCTACGAAAGGTCGGACGGGCAGTGGTGGTGGCGTACCAATGGTCACTGGTACGTCTACGCCGCGGCTGCTTAGCCGCACAGAAAACCACCCACACACACCCACACACCCACACGCACACACGCACGCATACAAACACTATATGTGGCTGATACCGTTTCCCAGACATCCATGCCCACAGGAAGAGACCTGCGGCTGGGGTGCAGCGAACACCGGTTGGTGCCGTTGGACACCCCAGCATGGTCTCGACTTCAACGTTCTGCTCTCAGACATTCCAATCCAAAACTACTACAGCCGATACGCAGCCACCGATCAGGAGTGTGACAAGCCCAGGACTTTTGGCCCGACTACAGATACGTGTAATCATATGTTGCGTTCTCAGCTGGACGTCGCCTGCAGCACAGCCAAATCGGACTGCCCTCACGCGTCTTTCAAGCCCGCATGTCCCGACCCTCGCCAAGGCCGAGCCGCTGCAGGCGTTGCGCGGGAGTTTTGCTTCAGTCCGAGAAACAAAGGCGCAACATGTCAGTGGAATCCGGGAGTAGCAGGACAGAGCATGAAAGGGCCGATGTCTCCAGACGGCGTGTGCAGATGTAAGACGAATGCGAACGGGAACAGTTACGCAGCCACGGAAACAGCAGTGATGATGATCCATTGCAACAGCGTTTTGTGCTCGAAGTCAAGAAAGACTGTAGTTACAACTATCCGGGTCGGCCCTGCCGCCAGGAGGCATTAGCTTGGTTGCATCGGCAGCAGTTGCTTTCGTGTCGATAACCGCCGCGAGGTCATGCCGCCACTTCCCCAAACTGCTGGCCGGCCAGAGGCCGCAAAAAAAAAAGTGACCCGATGCCTGAAGCTGACCACAGGGGAGGTGAAGCTGCACGAGAGCAAGCACCGAGTGGCAGCAGATAAGATCGAGCGCTACGCAAACAAGACCGGCTGCCTTTACGCCTGCTCGGCCGAGCAGCAGCAGGCACTGTCAGCGTGCAGACGAACCACAGCAGAAGAGCTACACGCCGAAATGGCCGCGTGCGTCCAGGAACTCAATGCTCAGCGCATCCGCAAGCGCAAGTGCGCCGAGTGCACAGACGAGATCAGGAGCAGGAAGGCGGACCCTGCGCCCGATTCCGTGAGCCACAGTGGCGTCGGGAAGCTGCGCAAGAAGGACAAAGGCGCCAAGAAGAGCAGCCAGAGAGAGGAGCACTGGAAGAAGTGCGTCGAAGACCGCTACCCCACTTACGCTTGCCCTTGGTGCAGGAGTAGAGGCGCCTGCCAGCTCCCGCGCAGGGGCAGTCGTTCGACTTCGCCTGGCTACTTGCATTTGGATCAAAAAACTCCTTCGAGCTTCGCTTCGGGTAGTGTATATAAGGACAGGATAAAATGGCGGTAGGCATCTCTGCAGGGTGACATAGCTATCAGACTCGGGACAATGAAAGAGAGATCCGAATAGGTGCTCGACCGCTGCTTGTTGCTCATCAGTTAGAGGTTTAGGAAGCTTAGAAGCTCATCCCGCACACAAGTCATGGCCGACGGCCCATCTCCTCCTACTTCTCGGTCTGGTTCTCCCCACGGGGCACCGCGGAAGCCCTCGCGGAAACCTGGCCAGGACCTTGGCACGGTCACGGTACGGGCCTTGAGCGGCAATCGCTCATACCTGTTGGTGGTGCAGGAAAACACATACATTGGAGACCTCGCGGAAAGAGCCGCACGCTTCCTCCTACCCGGCGGCAACGGCTCAATTCCGGCCGGCGTGATGACTTTGGTGAAGAACAACGGAATGCCGATGCCGCGAGACTTTGTGTTTGGCCCGTTTGGCCTCGCTCTACTCGACGAAATGAAGGAGCTGACTCTGGTGGTCCGACCCTTGGCTTGCTGTCGCAAGGGCTCAAGGTTTGACCCATCGATGCTGATGTCAGGTCATGCCAACACCGCTGCCAACGCCGCAGCTGCAGTGCCTGTTTGAACCACACCTGAACATGAGATAGCTATCTCGTTTGCGAAGAAGATTTTGGAGAGAGGCGCATGAAAAAACCACCGAGATGCAAGGGCAGCGTCGGCCGCACTAGGAGATCAGACAAGTCCCGCTGCCTTGTGTGGTTGCGGGAGTGGCAACAGCTGGACTGGGCCTGCACGGCAGTCGAACTGGCCCTGGATGTGGCACAGGCTCTTTTGTTGAAGGGAGGAAGCCATTCCAACTTCCATGATGTCTCCCATGTAGTCCTTCCTTCTGGAACATGGAAAACGCGAGCGTGGCTAGCCCCTCCCTCAGGACATTTGGCAGGGCGGCCATCACAAAGCCAGCTAGGTAGGGGGAAGGCTGCAAGTAAGTAAGGAAGACTGACAACAATGAAAAATGCAGAAATACGGGGACCCGAACTACAAGGATCCTAGCTTACGGGTTCGTCAAAAAGGTATCCGCAAATCTACCTCTAATGTGTGTAGAATGTAACATCTATACAACTTTACCTCATCAACGACAACATAAGCTAAGCTCCTAAACACCCATAAACCCTGAACCTTGCAGTCCCTATAGTCCCTCTTGTATACCTCAACCCTAAAACCAGAACCCTAAGTCCCTATGGTCCCTCTTGTAGACCTCACGTCTCCATGGTCAGAGGTTGGCTCGGAAGCTTGGCGAGGAGCACTTCCGCCCACAGGCGAGGGGTCCCGGGTTTAGGGTTGTAGGGTTCCTTTTAAAGGGATCTATTGCGGTTCTTTGGGGTTTAGGGTTTAGGGCTATAGGGTTTAGGGTTATATGGTTTAGGGTCATCGGGTTTAGGGTCATAGGGTTCAGGGTTTAGGGTTATAGGGTTTAGCGTCTAGCCGTCAGGTTTTGAGGCGTTTGGTGTTTCTGTAGTGTTAGGGCTTGGGGTTTCAGATGCTTTTGGGGGCTTCGGGGTTTACGGAGAGTACAACCTGAATCTAAGTTTCACATTTGGGGATGCAACCCTGAACCCTGCAAACCCGAAACCTAAGGGTTTTGGGTTTAAGGTTCAACATTGAGAATTGTGTGGCAGACCGTTACTGCCGTGGCCTACTCACCCTTCAACTGCAACACGCTTCTTTCCCCCTTCATTGAATGCTTTGCAGCACCAACCCCATGGAACCCGGCCAAAACGACCATAAACTCAACCGGGTAGTACACAGCCTTTATACGCCTCGGAAACCGACAAAGAGCGGGCTTCCAGCAGGGGTAGTTCTCTAAACTGAGGTCCGTTTTCAGCTCACCAAAATAGTATGGCATCCTTCTGAAAAGGACCCCAAAGGGGCCCTAATTTAGAGAACTACCAACAGGCAGAGGCTGCCTCTCCACAGCATGGTGGGGCCGATCTCGAGCAAGAGATCGCCGGGATTCTCGGAGAGCTGGAGGGGTTCCCCTAGAATCGGAGTTCAAGAAGGGGGTCCGTTTAAGGGTTTCAAGAAGGGTTCTGTAAGGGTATGGTAAGGGCTCGTTTAAGGCACTACAAGGGTTCTATGAGAAAAGTCAGACTGGTTCTTGAGCGTCGTCGAGCCTTGCTGCTGTTTGAAGTTCGGGGCCTTGACACCCGGGGCTTTAGGGCCAGTTTCCAGGGTTCCGACATCTTTGCTCCAACACGGGGTTAATTAGGTGGGTCAGTCCCTTACACTCTTTTTGAACCGACCTTTTAAAGGGCTTTCCGACTTCCACTTTCCCACCTAGATGCGCGGCGAACCTGCGCCACGCCTTCGTGTCGACTTCTTCCGCGTGACTGGGCAGGCAAGCAGATGTGACTGGCAATGCTATCCAGAACCCTGCTCCCTCGATAGGCAAGGGGCTGCGGTGAAGAAGCTTGAAACTTCAATACATAATTTCAATATCAGATATTATAACATAAAACCATTATATATATTATCTAATATACAATACATAATATATGGTATCTAAGCTTTCGATAAGATGAGTTTAACATCGCCGGAGCCCGGCAAAAAAGGGACAGGGATCCAGAGAGACCCCCGATGTCTCAGGTCCCATCCTTAGGCCTTCGCTGTCCACACTCCATGCAAGTCGTGAAACGATGCTTTTTCTTAGATAGTGAACGGGGGAACTTTAAACTTTTTGGCATTATATATTAGCTTTATCTTAGAAAGTTTGAACTTTTGGGGGCCCGGTTGTTGAAGAAGAGAGTTTTGTACGACATTTAACAACTTTCGGGCTTCGAGTTTTGGATTTTTGGTCTGGGGTTTAGGGTTCACAACTGAGTGTGCATGATACAACCTCGAAGCCCTCTTCCAACTCTTGCACTTTTATAGCAAGGAGACAGAAAGCCTCTACCCCTAGCTAGCCTACTCTTCTGTAGATTCTTCTTATGTCTAGCCCCGAATCGTCCTGCAAAAACCTAATCAGCCCGATACCCGAGCATGGCGTTCGTAGCACCCGACTAAACCCTAAACCAGCCCTAAACCCTGAACCCTAAATGGGTGGTTGTCAAAATTATGGTCCCTTTTTGGGTCTTGATTATAATACGGCACCTAATACTTAGGGTGCCCAAAAAGGGGCCATATTTTTGACAACTACCCAAATATTCACAAACAAATCGTGGGATGTAAAAGTGCTAGTGGTGAACGGGACGTCATGGCCCATGGCCCCTGGCGCCTGACAACGGTCCACCATACAGCTCATACACGCTTTCAGTTGAACGCGATTGCATCTGGTAGGCTTCCACTGGCAAGGCCATGTGACCGCAATGGGGAGATATGGGGAGCTGCCAACGGTCACGTAGCCGGAAACCAGGGAAAGGGCCAAAGAGTCGGAGTCCCCGCCAGAAACACCAGCCAGTAGTTTTCGATAGATTTCGCACTTGCAAGGAATCGTGGGATGTCAAGGCCGGGAATGTACAGCCGGGGCGGGGGGCTCCGTAAATACAACCTCCTTTCTTCCGTTTCCGTGGCTCGAGGGACCACGGCAAAGCGTCCTGTAAGCCGTCACTTGCCCTCCCACAGCTCCAGACTCAAAGATAACCAAACAGGACTTTGAGGATTCTCCGTCAGGTGCCGGCTTCGACAAAGTTCAATAGAGCTGTAGGCTCAGGGCTATTGGAGTTTCGCGCTGAGGGAACTTGGGGCCTGCTGGGTTGCCGAAGTCCAGGCTTCCCCAGAACCGTACCTCAACCCCAAAAGGATGCGGCTTTAATATAGGGGCCTTGATAGTGTTAATAGGGTTCCTTTCAAGCCTTCTTCAAAAGGGTCCTATTAGGGTTACTTTATAAGGGGTATTATGGGGGGGTGTAATATTTAAGGGCGTTCATAATTTCCCGTACTATTTTGGGGGTTCCTTTTACAACTATATAATGGGCCCCAAAACCCTATTCTAATCCACTAAGGGCCCTACAGCAAGATACAGGCCCTGCGCCTAGAAAAGACGGTAAAGATAGGAATTCAAGATTTAGAGTCCAGGGAGTTTGGAGTTTATTGCATTGAAGGTCTAGATCATGCCTGCCTGGAGGGCTCTCGACGAGGTTTCGGGAATCTGTACTCGAAATCGTGATGACAAGGAGGCCCGGGATGGGTAATACCGGTGCATTTCAACCCCTGCAACTTAAAGCCTAGAAGTAACAACCTAAAGCCTCAGCCCTGCAGCGCAAGCCTAACTCCTAAACCCCCGAAACGTCCGCTGAGGCGAGCGGAGAAGGTGAGTCTCAGGTGCCGCTCCCGCATGGGTCATGGGACTTCAGTACCAGATTTGATATGGGGCTCGATTTTGGGGCAGATATATGGATTCCGGGCTCGCCGACTCACCCCGGAACCGGAGAATTGCATTCTGCCGAGCTGGAACAGGCTGAGAGCCCCGCCTCCTTGGAGCCAAGCCCTCAGCATCCGGATTTGAGGGTGAGATTTTGTGTAGGTGTTACTGCGAAAACTCTCCACGGTAGTACATCACATCGCTGGTTTATCCTTCAGAGCCTCCGATTATTGCTGAGAATCACATCAAGATACTTATTCCGGCCCCTATACTTTCATACATCCCCTGAGAACCCCGCTGTGGGCCCTTATAGAAACGACGAGAACCTTGGTAACATGGCGGGTTGTAAAATGTAGGGTTCAAGGGTCTAGTATAGAGGACTAAATAATTACCAACATTATTCCTTAGGGCTCCAAATTTATATTAATACTGCAAAGGAGCCCAAAACCCTATTCTAATTGTCCTCTACATTAGTTTGCCACCACTTCAACTCCAAAATCCGATTCCCAGGTCGACGGTCTATTATTTAGGTCCCTATGCTGTAGTACCCTTATAGATGCCTGATAGCACCCTTGTAGACCCCTTTAAAGGAACCCTATACTTCTTATTTAGGTCCCTATGCGAGTCTGCCTCAAGGAACAACTCAAATCCGAGTCCTAGGTCGACGGTCTTACAGGCCCTGCTGCCAGAGAGAGCTGGGGCCATGAAATCCGTCGAGCAACGCCAGGGTCCCTGGCCGACGGGGGGGGGGGGGGGTGGGGGGTTGGGTTGGGGTTGGGGCTTTTGGGTGGGGGGTTGGGGGTGGGGGGTTTGGGGTGGGGGTCTGGGCTTTGGGGTGTAGGGGTTTGGGGTGTGCGGCTGCTGCATCTCAGATACTTCNGACTGTCTGGGAGTCGTCGAGGCGTCGGCGGAGAGAGGGGAGGGGTGGAGGCCAGAATCGCGCGACGGCCGGGGGGGGGCGGGGGGGGGGGGGGGGGGGGGGTTAGGGGTTTAGGTTAGGATTGAGGGTTTTGGGTTGAGGGTTTAGGGTTGAGGGTTTAGGGTAGAGGCTTCGGATTTTGGGTTTAAGGGTTTAGGGCTTCAGGCTCCAAGTCTCCTAGAAATTCCTCTGGGTGCACACAGCAGCTGACATACGGGCGTGGTATTCCTGCTTGTTCCGATTATCTCGTATTCTGGGTTTGGGCTTAAGATTTCGGGTGTAAGGTCCAGGAGTTCCAAGTGTGGGCTCGAGGGTTTGGGCGGTTTGGGCTGTAGGTGGCGACGCCACTCCGCAGAAAACGGGTGAAGGCCGCAAAAGCCCAAGGCCCCTCCGTTTTCGTGGAAGCTGCAGGCGCCCGGGTGCTCCAAACTGGAGCCCCAGTTAGGACGCACATTCTGAATTCGGGGGGGGGGGGGGGGGGGGGGGGGGTTTTGGTATTCACCCCCCCCCCCCCCACCCCCCCCCCCCCCCAAACCCCCAAACCCCTCACCGTTAAAACCCAAACCCCCAAAACCACAAACCCCCTACCCCCCACCCCCCCCACCCCCCGCTCTCGCATCACTCCCCCACACCTCTCCCGTTTTTTCTACCNCGTCGAGAAGAAGGCTAAATCGTCTACGTACACGACCAGCAGCCCAGAGATTCCCCCACCCTACCCTAATCCCCCAAACCCTTAACCGTTAAACCCTAAGCCCCTAAAGCCTCAACCCTACTAGCCCCAAGCCCCTCAACCCTTGTCTCTAGCATAGACGCCCGAATACTTACTGGTTTTCTCTACCCCACAAACCCTACTCCATTTAAGAAGGCCCCTACGGCCCCTACGCTAAACCCTTGAAGGAACACTTTCAAGGAACCCCAAAGAACTCTAGTCAGTCCAAGAATATAGGGTCCTTAATAATTAGAATGGGGTCTTGGGGTTTTTTATACTAAAACCACAATAAGAAACCCCAAAATAGTATCGTTAATTAATTAGGCCCCTATAGTAGGTCTTCAGACAAAGGTCTTCGCTTCGCGCTCCGCTGCGATCGTTTTGTGGAGCGCCCTGCCGCGTCTGCTTCCAGAAAGGCACTCTCATGACTATGGCTGGGGGCTTTGGTTTTGCATGCGGATGTACAATTGTGTGTGTGTGTACATAAATACACGCATGCATGCATGCATACATGAGTACATACATGCTGTACATATACACAGATTCACACACAGCACCTGATGCATGCAACTACTAATTATGATCGGGTTAGCTGCTTCGTGATCAGCAGTTTATCTGCGCAACCCCCCCGAAGGCATTGCGGTGGATCATGTCGCACACGGAGGCAGTCAGAGCTGTGGCACCTGCTCCGAGGCGTTGCCCGCGGCCGAGACGATGAACTGCCCGCCAGGATGTCCATGCTGGACTCGGCCGGTTTGCGGACGAAGCACGCCGGGAGAGTTGGGGCAGCTCCACCCTTGTCATGTGCGTGGAAAAGATCTTCGAGAAGAGTCCGAGGCGACAAGCGCTCCCGGCATGGGGTCGCCTCCATGCAGTTCGGAGGAGAACGAGGATATGCAGGCTCCGGCAGCCGCAGCGGCTCCGGCGCTTCGAAGGCGGACGTTTCAAAACATGCACAGTGCGCAGTCCTTCCGACTATGGCTGCACAATCCTATGGCCAATTTCCGAAAGCTTGCATTGATTTTCCCCTATGTTTGAGGGACTGTTGCGATGTTAAATACTTGCCAATGCTGCATGCGTCACCTTCCTTACGTGTTTACTTGTTGATTCAACCTGGTTCTGTAGGACTTCAGTATACAAAACATTAATTAAACCGTAACTTACCTTTGGTTCGTAGGGAATGGAGGAATGGGGTACAATTATTCCTACCATTCCTACCATTCTCCCATTCCCTACGAACCAAAGCCGGGGTAAAGATGGAGATGGTTACCTGGTTCTGTAGGCCTTCAGTATAATTTAGCATTCAGCCGTAAAGATGGAGATGGTTGTTGAATCACCTGGTTCTGTAGGACTTCAGTATACAAAACATTAATGAAGCCATAAAGATGGAGAGGGTTTCGACTTTTCGGCTTTCGGGGGGAAGCCGAAGAGCCGAGCCAGTAAGGAATAGACCTTAACCGAAAGCAAACCTCAGGGTTTAGGGTTTAGGGTTGCTTTGGGAGATTTTATATTTTCCCTTATTGGGCTTAAGAGGATCTTATTTACTGATATTTTTCAACAGCTTTAAAAGCCCCACCTAGTTATAGCAAACCCCAATATGATCTACGCCATATTCCTTAATCAAGGAGTTTTGGAGCCTTTGCGGGGGTTTCCTGTGGGGAACCTTTTGCACGATTTGTTTCGAGGTGTTCTTATGGTATGTTGCTGAGTGGATACACTTTACACTTTTTGGTATAATATTACCCACTATAAAACTGAAAGTGTACACTTTTTGGGGGCTTATGAACTCAGCAACTAGGTATGGTATGTTGCCTTCTTGCGGTTGACTTTCGTGGTCATGTTCATCCCCCTGTCGATGGTGTTCGTGCTGCTGTGCTCAATTCGTTACAATTCCTCCCAACCTCCTGCCCAGGAGCTGGGCTCAGAAGAAAGAACAAAATCAAGCCGTAGGATATTGCGGCAATATCCCCCAAAAGCCATGTTCTGACTACCAAGGCCGCTACACGTGAACCATTATAGTAACCTTTGTAGAATCCTTAAAGGGGCCCTGTAGAGAAGCCCTCAAATCTTATTCTTATTGTGCAGGGAGCATGAAGTACCTTACAAAATTAAGTCCTAGCAATATTAAGAGCTCGCCAGACATGAAGATCAGTCCTCCGAGCCCTTCCGCTCTTCTGTAACCAAGCCCTGCACCCTAAACCCCAAGAGAAAACCTTCCGGAGATTAATGCAGAAGCTTGAACAACAAGCATAGTAAATAGAAGTGAAAACCCTATTCTTCCAGTTTGACAAAGTGCACGCGACCCTAAAGCTAGGCCTAAACAGTGCAAGAATCGGAAACGCTAAGCCCGAGACCCTACACGTTGAGGCCTGAGCCGTAAACCCTGAACCCTAAAGAAGCTAGCCTTGAAATAAACCGGGAATTGGAGTACCATACTTTAATGCTCTTTTTCTTAATGGAACCATTATGAAATGAAAGTTTATACTTTTTTCTCCCTGGTTTCTCAAAAGCCCAGTAAATTATACCAGCCGTAGAATCTCTGTAGGATGCCCCCTCCGTGCCGAACCTTCGCCGCGACCACACTGGAGAGCGAAGCTCAGGGTTTCGGCAGTAGTCGTCGTAGCAATAGCAGTACTAGTAGTAGTAGTAGTAGTAGTAGTAGTAGTAGTAGTAGTAGTAGCAGTAGTAGTGGTAGTGGTAGTGGTATTAGTGGTAGTAGTAGTTGTTGTGATAATGGAGCAGAGCTACGGTGGGCCGGCCCTAGGCTGGAAGGTGTAAGATTCAGGGTTTAGGATTTAGAGTTCAGGGTTTTGGGTTTGGGGTTCCGGGTTCAGGGTTGTGGGTTGTGGGTTTGGGCTTAATGAATCTTGTCTGTTCCCAGACGACCAGGGTGAGTTTCTTAGCATTAGCCCTTTGTACAGGATTCGTTGTAAGAGTTTCTAGGGGTGTTTCAAGGGATCACAGGGCTTCCACAAAGGATCCCTAAAGCAAGCCACGTTCCCGCCCGCCCCCTGCTTATCTGACCCCAGGAAGGGCAGTCGTTCAGGTGAAGATCTGATCCATCTGCTCGCCCTCTTACGAATTATGGGGCTAGGAACGATTAGTAGTAGCATCCTCCTATGTAAGTTCGAACGTACTATGATGGACCTGAAGCCCCTGTTAGAATTATTAAGGTCCCAACATTACAAGCCACTTGATCGATCTGCAAAGAGAAAGCCACGGCAAGCACGTTAAGACTTGTAGGCACCTATGAAACCCAAGCGCTCTGAACCCAAAATGTATGATAAATATGTGCAAAATACACATATATGTACATATATATATATATATATATGTATTCGGTCGCTAGCACACTTCAACTCAAAGTCCTAGGTCCCAAGCCCTCAACGCAACACCCCGCACCCTTAACTCAGGTCCGTGCAGCAGGACGCTGTGGCGCCGAAGGGGATGCAGCGACCTGGCCCAAAGCTACTATAGGGGCTTCAGGATTAGAATCCCCCCCAAAAGAGGGTTTACTTCTACCAGGGAACCCTGAGGAAAAATGCTAGTACGTACTCGAGCCGCTGTATTCGTCACTTGCAAAGTCGGGGGTTTTGGATTTTTGCTTCGAGGGTAGCAGGGTTCTGTGAACTTGGTCCCGCGGTGGCACCCATCTACCCTTCTTTGTTTGGCTAGTTCTCTAAAGGCAAAGTCCCCTTAGGTCCCCGGGCGGTTGGTAGGGTTAGAGAGTTTCGTGATCTTGGGCTTAGGACTTGGAGTGTCGAGTTTTGGGCAGTTTAGTGTATGTAGACCCCTGATATTCGAACCCTTCTCCTTAGGAAAGGGCGGCTCAGTCTGCAGGTAATAATGACAGGGGCTCATCGTAGTCGTAGTTGCATACCTCAACACCCTAATCGAAATTTTACGGCCCTCAGATAGCTGAGCTTTGCGTTTGTGGGTCTTCATGACTTAGGGCGCACGAAAGTCTGCGACGCAAAATATTCGTGATTGTGAGTTCAAGCGGATGTAACATATGTTGTTGGGTGTGGGGCTCTTCGTGCCCTGCTTGATCATGGTAGTGATGGCCGACTGTTGCTGTGCAGATCAAAATAGCCATCGTCTATAGCTGCTGCTCCTGCTTCGCTTCATGCGTGATAAACCCCTGACAATCGGAGCCGTTTGGCACTCTGAGCATTTCTTCCCTGAATCCCGCGGTAGCTTCCAGAAACTGCAGTTGAAGCACACCTTAACCCTGAATCCTAGAACCGCAAAGTCCTCAACCCTAAAGCAAAACGGGTCACCCCCAGTCCTTTCCATTAGCTTCCGGCTGGGTTTACAAGTGGGATGATGCGAGGCGACAAAGCGACTCGAAGAGCATCACTGTTACTGTTGGCATCACCAAGACGGAGTCTGACATGTCTGGCTTTCCCAGGAAGAGGCGGATGCGCAGCGGACACCAGAGGAGCTGGATATGCACATGGCCTCGGGCAAAGTGGCAGCGAGAGAAGATGCCCTGACCCCTGGCGTCTGGGAGTACCGTGACAACAACAACCTGGTGTAAAGGCACAATGTGGCAGCTCCAAGTGGTCCATGTGCAGGAAGATAACATCGATGAGGACTGCTTCAGAGTTTTAGTGCTTAGCCCGTTTTGAGCTTGGTGTTTTGGGATTTGGGACATGCAAATAAGTTGCTCCATATGACTGGGTTCTGGGTCCCGAACAGCCAGCAATTTCTGATGTTGCCAATGAACGCTGGCTGATACAACTGAAGATGACATGGATGCTGTTGAGAATGATGGTGTTGTACAAAAAGCAGCCAAGCACTTTGACGCTGATGACGATTGCAGTGACGCTTTCGGAACCCATGCACTTTGTTATGCAAGATGACGAAGATGCTGCTATCCGTGCCCATGTTATTCAGGTTGATATGCTGCGGTAGCAGGCCACTGCATCGCACTGGTTTTCACCCACGTGATGCAAGATGATGGAGATGGTGGCCACCGTTTCCATAATTAGTAATTAGCAAGCTGCATTGCTACTCATTGCTGCGGCAACTGGCAACTGCATCCGTCCCTGCCCCAATCCTCTCCCACATCAGCAGCAGAAGCAATGCTCGAGGGCATTAGCATCAACAGCCACAGCCAGTGGCGGCAGCATCGTCATCTTCGTCACTGCTGTCCTCATCCACCGCCACCACCCTCAACATGTACTTCTCGTGCTGCATCATCGTCAGTAGTCGCATCTCCATCAACATCATCGTAGCAGTAAGTGCGCCATCTTTCTGAAACTATACCTAGTCCGTCGGCGTCAAGCAGAACAAACCAGATCCCTCAACCGTATGCACCTAAATACTACCTGCGGCCTGAGCATTTAGCCTGGCCCTACTAATGTCTGTTCAAGGCGAACCTCCTTGCTTTGTTGCGACGGCTGCGCCGCAGCACGAGCAGCGACCTAGGCCGCGCTTGGGCAAGACATCCCCTATACGGTTCCAAGTATTCCTCCTTATCTTCCTAGTAAAGTTGGTACCCTTTGACCTCTTCGGTGTATTCTAACCCCTATGTAATCCCGAAGCTTAACCTTCAGTTCCCCTATGATACTGCACGCGTGAGTTATATGGTTCGGTATCAAAAACCGATGGGTCCCAGTAGTCTGTGAACTATGCGATCTTGGTCTTGCACCAAAAAGTCGATCCATAGTCCTAACATGATAACATAGTCTGATATAAAAATATGTTGATTTAATTACATAGTCTTATAAAACATAATCTAACACAATACCTAATAGAATTCGGTTTTGTGCAACTTTGAGAGATCGGAATGCGCGGTTGTGAGTTGTCATGGTCAGCACGGATAGACGGTGACGAAGAGCAGATGAGACAGGATCCCTGTCTCGAGCGCAGAAGGGTCTTCTAGGGAGCCTATCTTTGTACACAATTTCTCGCGTAGCATGCGCGTGGCACTTGTACAGGAGTCAGCTCTAGGGTTGTGGGAGTTTCCGAAAATAGGGGACCCTAATATAGTACCCTAAATAGTAGGATCCTTATTATAAGGACCCCAAAATACCCCTAATTTTCGGAAGCCCCCTTGTTGTGCAGATGAGACACTCAGGGGCTGGGTCGGTGACCTTCAGCCTTTTGCGGTTCATATGAATCTTACTACAAGCAAGATGGTTATCTTTTTTTGGGCAAGGGTACTCAAAGCAGTCTTCGCACTTGTTAGCCACAAATCATCCCGTGCATGTGGGCTTCGTTGCACGATTAAGGCCGTGAGCTTTTGGCTTTGGAGCCTTAGGTTCGAATATGAGTGAGTAAAACAGTCTAGGTTTACACAGTTTAAATTAACTGTAGTTGGTGTCGGGGGGCCGCCCTCCAAATACGAACCCTAAGTACAAGACTCGACATTCAGTGTACCCATGCTGTATTCACCTTGGGAACCCTGTTGCACTACACGCACACGGTGCAACAGCCTCGGTTCGAAATAAAGGCAACGCTGATGTGCCTGCTTCATCCACACCACCTTACTTGGAGGTTCATGGGTAGTTATAAGTGGGGTTCTAAGTCCCCCAAATAAGGGTTATAAGTATAGTTAGTTACCTTACGTATAACCCCCCTGAAAACTACCCATGAACCTCCAAGTAGGCCCTAAACCCTACACTCTTATAGAACCCCTATAGATCCCTTTAAAGGGACCCTTAAAGGAACCCTTATAACCCCTGTAGAACCGGCCTTGAATCTAAAGTCCGAATTGGAGCTTTGTGACATGTTATATTTCCCTTATTGGGCTTAATAGGATCTTGTTTACGCATATTTTTCAGAGGCTTTGAGGGGCCAACCTAGATTGAAATTGGTGTTATCTGTATTCATACGTTTGTTGAATACGCTTTTGTTTATTATTTTGTATGTGAGTAATTAAAGCCACTGTGTTAGCTTGGAGCCTTGCTTTGAGGTTGAGTGAATAGGCAATTAATTACTATTAAACTTACTGTGACTTTTTTGATTGCTACTATGGTTATTACCCTAAACCCTAAACCCAAAGCCCTTAATTACTATTAAACTTACAGATGGTTGTTACACTAAACCCTAAACCCAAAGCCCTTGGCTGGAGGTTGGGTGAATGCGCAGCTCAACCGAAAGCTGGCGCACCAACTCGCTCACCCGCTGCTGACGGCAGGATGCCCGGTGTCTGTAGAAATTGAGGTTTGGATGTTGGGCTGGTGTATGCGTACATGTATGTATATATGTATATATGTTTATATACATATATACACATATACATGTATACATATATGCGCATATACATGTATCCATATATACATATGTTCATATACACGTATACATATATGTATATGCTATATGTATATGCATATAGTTGTATATAGGGAGAGCGAAAGAGAGTTATTTAGTGTTGTGTCCTACACGGGCTACCTATCTTTCCTTGAAGTCAGGATGGCGCTCGGGGTCAAAAGCTACATGCTTAAACCGCTTATACACCGAACAACTAAGTTAGATGAAGAAACAAAGAACAACAAAAAGACTTTGTTCTTCTTCATAATCCTGAAACACCCTAAACCCTAAGACACGAAACCCTCAACCCCAAAACACGAAAATCCTTGTTCTTTGCTCCTCGGATTCTGCTGAGGCCGGTGGCGTGGCACCCGGCTGGGTCGAGGCTCTTAGCGTTTACGGTTTTTTTTGAAGAGCCCTTTTCCTTGGCGGTGCGCAGAGGCCCAGAAGGGTTTAGGGTTCAGGGTGCCTCGCGGTCTTATGCTTGAGTGCTCTCAGGAAGCAGTTTTATATTTTTCTGATAGTAAGACTCCAAGGGGTGATTTTAAAATCTATGCGTATCTGATGCTTAAGACTATAGGGGCTTTGTTCAATACCATTTGCTTTTGGGACGAATTACAAGAGGGAACCTTCCGTTGCTAACTTGGCAGGCTCCTATAAATAACCAGGTTCATAGAACAGCCACAGGTCTTCTTTTTTGCTGAAACCCTTGAAGGGGACAATATCGTAGACCTTGGACCGGATTTCCAAAGGGGGTTATAAGTAAGGTAGCTATACTTATAACCCTACACAGGGGACTTATAACCCCCTCTAATACCTACCGAAAATGACCTCCAAGTAGGCCCTAAATAGATCTCTTTAAAGGGACCCTTAAAGGAACCCCTACAACTACCCAAAAGACCTCCAAGTAGAGGAGTCCGGGCTTGATGAAGGTTTCATAGGTGAGTTTGTCGGGGGATGAAGTTCCCAGACTCCCGGGAGGATCTAGAAAGTAGATCCCCTAATTTGGGGCCACTACTAAGGGTACTTTATCGGAACCCCTATTAAGGGATCTACTTTTTGGATCCTCCCGGGGGTCTGGGTTTAGAAGCACTTCTTCTCTGCTGGGTGATCTAAAGGATTTTATAAGGTTTTGGTGCAGAAAACTGGAAAGTTAGGCTAGGGTTTTGGAGGTGTTCAAGTATAGGTAAATTGGCGAAACGGAACAAATACTATGCGGATCACTCCCGTAGCAATACGGCCATGATGATCATTCCGAACTACCCCAGCCATCGGTCACTGATGCTGTCAATGCTCTCCCTAAAGTCGTTTGTGACATGCCTCTTCCGTGACTCTGTCACAAAAATCTTTACTCACTGCGTGCTGCCGATGCCAGCAGAGCTAGATCCACTGTCGCATTTGGCCTTGTCAGTTGAGTTCAGTCCCGAAGGATATCCGAGATGGTGACAAGGTCACTCACCGCCAACTCGGAGTTTTGGTGGACACTGCCCATACAAGCTGGGTCTTCACGGGCTAGTTCTTGCCGCCGGCGCTCCACCCCCAGTTGCTAAGCCAAGCCTGAGTAAACACATGTTTGTGGGTTCTCAAAGACATGCAGGGGCGGGTTAAGACAGCTACACCGCTTCGTGGTTATCCCGAAGAGCCCACGACAGCCTGTCCTAAATCCAGACACCTTAAACTCATAGCCACAGACCTTGAATCCTAAACCCTAAACCCTAAACCCTTGAATCCTAAACCCTACAAGATTTAAGCCCGAAGTCCCCAGCACGCATTGTGTTGCAGGCCATGCCCTTAACCTACCCGTTCCTCTTCGAGCGGAAGCTTCGCGTTCTGGCCTCAAAGCCAAACTGACTCAGTGCGAACCCGGTTACTCTGATAGCTGTACAAAAGAAGGGTCAGATCATCAGTAATGAGTATGCCAGTCGTTAGGTTTTGAGTATACATATACATATACATATATATATATGGTGCAAAGCCCACGAAACCCCTTAATGCGATCTTCAGGGCACTATATGGAGTAAGGTGGCGACATCCCAACTTCTCCAAGAAGGACAATTTCAAGCCAAGGCGCAAGAATGCTGTGCTCGACCTGTGCGGCCGTTGGACCTGGGCTGATCTCCAGCCACTGGAAGAGCTGCAACAGCTTCCTGATGCATAGATGCCAAAGACATACTTGAGCGGGATTGTCACAGTTGCACCACGTGAGCTTCGCCAAAGACCCTCCTGAGCGGGATTTCGGAATGGATCTCAGCTCAACTCACCCGGCCGCATGTCCTCTGAACGCGGCAGTCCTGTGCTGAAGCGCCAGAAGACCGTAATATAGGGGCCTGAATAATTTCCCATGCTATATTGGGGGTTCCTGCTTATAGGTACGGTATAATGGGCCCCAAAACCGTAGTCGAGTTGTTAGGGCCCCTATATACACCTTATAGTATCCCTTATAATACCCTGATAGCAAGGCCCCTATACTATCAAAGGCTGAAGTCGCCCACCCTTGGCTGTGGCAAAGTTCGAAATTGCAGGATGATTCGGATGTTTAGGGCTTCGGGACTTCGGGCTGTTCCATCTTCGTCCGGAGTACTACGGAAGTGGGCCGATTAAGTCTCTAAGCCCCAAACCCTTACACCCCAAACCCCCTAAGCCTTAAACCCTAAAAAGCCCCAAAGCCTTAAACCCTAAATCCCAAAGCTTCAAACCCTAAATCCCACTACCCCAAAACGTTAAACCCCACAGCACGCATTCGATACACTCTGCGGTTTGGCATGAGAGAGTTTCTGAAAATTAGGCTGTTTGGGGTCCTGAAAATAAGGATCCTAGTCTTTAAGGTACTATAAAATGTTAGGGTTTGGGTTCCTTATAATAAGGATCCGACTCTTTAAGGTACTATATTGGGTTCAGAAACTCCCATATGTGAGCTTAGGATTTCGGGCTTCAGGCAGGCCCTGTCTTCCAGGGGACCAACATTAGAAGCCCGATGACATACCTACATACGTGCGTACACATACATATACACACATACATACATACATAGATACATACATACATACATATGTATATAATATATGTATATATATATACATGTGTATATATATATATGTATATATGTTTGTATATTTGTATGTTTATTACCTTATTTATTCGTGTTTTATGTATGTATAAACATAGGTATGTAAGAGAGTGTACATATACAATAGCCCTGGCGACGGGAGGTGGATTCGTAATGCAGAAGTCTACATTACGGCTTCAGAGCTCGTTTGCTGTTACGTTTTGAACATCAAGAGCGCGTCTAAAAGATGACGATAACGTGAAGACAAACATGTGCAACAACCCCCCCTACAACACGCAAAACAAAAAAGTCACAACTTGATATCGGTACAGAAAAGCACTTTGAAGACACACGGGAACTGTTGCAGAACCTTTCAAATTCCAAAGCGCACACGCACCGATACACACAGATACATGTGTGTGTGTACATATATATATATGTTCACCACACAACTCGCGCCAAAATGAACTGAGGAGCAGCTCTTGCACTGTGTCGCCTTCGGAACCAGCCATGCTGTGCTGTGGCTCCAGCGGAAGCCGGGGGTCCTGGAAGCGGAGGTCCTTTCATAGAGGCTTGATTTAGGGTTTCGGGTAGCCTAGGGTTTGGGGCTTAGGCTTTGGGCGCCTAATTTTTGTGTTTCTTAATGTTATTCATTAGGGCTCCTTCTTATGACTAGAACTTAACCTGGAAGCCCTAGTGCAAATATAAGGGACTCTTGCCGAAGCCTAAAGCTCAAAGCCTACACCTGGAGACCGTAAACCCCCAAAACCCTGAGGCTTAAAGCATAAACCCTGATACAGACGTCTGACTACTTGGTGATACCTGCATACAGCCATACAAAACCACACCCGAAGGCCCTATGCTCATTTTAAAAGGCACCTATGTTGCTTAGCCCGGCCGGCTGCTTTCATTTGACGTTCCAGCGGCGTCTTCGGGGTGTTGCTCTTGTCATAAGGACTCTTCTTAAGGGGCTAACGGGACCTTTTAATTTTGTTGGCTTTCTTGAAATTTTTGGAGAAGTCAGATGGATAGGGGCGGATCTTGGGTGCATTGTAGCACCAGTATACCGGGATTACACCGGGATACTATATTTTGCAAGGACTGTTAGGGAATCTAATATTATAGGGGCGTTAATAATTAGAATATGGTTTGGGGGCTTAATTATAATGAGGAACCCCCCCAAATGGTATTGGTATTATTTAGGCCCCTATAGCAAGTATTCCGACATCTGTCTTGGGGTTTGAAGGTTCTTAAGGTAGAGCATAAGGAATCCCAGCACGAGTCCATGTTCCAACCTCAGGGGTTCACTATGACCCTATAGACCGCAAGGTTTTTGGTGTGTAGTGGGTTAAAGGGCCACCAACCAGAGCATGTGCTACTGATAGGGCCTGGAGAACGGGTACACGCCAACAGCAAGCCTGGAGTCGTCACAAGTCCCGGTTCAGAGCCGTTCAGAGCTGAGCGGAAGATCCTGACGTGCCCGAAAGCATCGAGAGCCTCCGCGAGGACGGCGGCCATCAGTCCCCAAGTTCACGGCGGCAGTTGGCATGCTGCCTTTTTCGTCGCCTGCGTTCTATATCGTTTGTGTGTGCGTAGGCAGGCGGCTCTCACGTCCTTGCGGCGGCCATGCAATTTCGAGGGTGCTTCTCTTGCGATGAAACGGGCGAAACCATGCTGGCAGGGCCCCCGGCCACCCGTGAGGAATTTGCACACCTTACAAACACACAATCACGCACGCACGCACATGTCTACATAATGTGCATGCCCACACCGAGTCTGCCGCAGACGAAGGTGACGAAAGGTATGCTGGTCGTCAATGAAAATCTTGCCGATCGGATGGTGCTAGCCGAGTCTTGTGTCAAGGTCAAGGCGCCAGGCGGGTCCACATGGCGGTGTGTTGCGCGCGCTTCTGTCAGTGGTGTGCTCTGATCAGGTGCTTTTCCAGCCCTCGACTATGGGCTGCATGAGGTAAAAACGACCGATTGCAAGCAGAAGCAAGCGAGTCCGCAAGCTACAGTACAGTCATAGAGATGTCACGTAGGTGACTGTGTAGTTTGTAAAGCATGTGATGTCGTTTGGGGTATGGAGATCGTCAGTTCGTAGCCTCGGAGTTATAATCAGCAGCTGATTCTCGGGTAGCTCGCACCGATCTATCACTGGCTGCGTGTAACATGAATTGAATTTTTTGCCCGGACTGATCGGTGGCTTCGGCTTCGACCCGCCCAGAACTGACTCCGACCTTGGTGGTGGTTCGGCGCTTGTGCAGCCACGCGATCCCGGATGCAGATCCGGGACTTGCAGCCAGGGGAGTACAGCCAGAACGCTAGCTTCCGACATCGTCTTGTCGGCTGCCGGCGAGGACGGGAAGTTTGTACACTAACTATGCCACTGCGGCGGGACGCACACGACCGATCTCCTGGAGTTCCCTGATCAGGATGAAGCGGCCACCCCTCTTGCTGAACTGCAACAGGAGAAAGCGGAGGCCGCACGGGCTGTTTGTTGACTGTGTCGCCGACCGCGAACTGGGTCATTCGCTCGGTGGAGTGCATGGAGCAAGCTTATGCCCGCCTCCAGCTCCTTCTGACGCCCTCCGAGTTCAAGGCTCGCGTCTCCGGGTAAGGCTCAAGCGCCATTGACCTTGTCGGCTCCTGGAACAAGCGTGGAACAGGAGGTTTGAGATCGAGTTTCTGCCGGAAGCCAGCACAGCAAACGAGGACCGGCAGAGAGCGAAGTAATGTATGAACGCTTGTACGCCTCCGGCAGGTGATGGTCAATCCGAAATCGGCCCGCTCGCAGCCGCTTGGTACGGCTTGCTGAGACACACGCCTGACCCTCATCATGGGGTATTTAGAGGCCAGAAGATGCCCTTCCCGGAGACTCCGAACATGAGGGGTGATCGAAGTACGGGCGGAGGCCCAGGCGACACCTGGTGTGTGGGGGGCTGAGTTTCTCCGATGCACGCCCCGCGACCGCCACGAAGCGGAGATGCAGCGGTCCATGCGGGGTTTTCACTTGGGTTACGGAGGCGTTGATGGGCGTTGTGCTTGTGTTGATGAGGTTTCTAAGGGTCGAAAAAAGGGGTTGCGACAGCAATTTTGTGGGGGTTGGTCAGTCTGCAAGCGCAAGCAGCTTTAGTCCGGCGCCCCCGCTCCTGAAAGTCCTAAAGGACAACCCCTACACCCCTAAACCCTAAATACTCCCTAACCGGCAACCCCAGATGAAAGTTTTCGAAAACTAGGGGTACCTTATTTGGGGTCCTTATAATAAGGATCCTACTATTTAGGGTACTACATTAGGGTCCCCGATTTTCGGAAACTCCCAGATGACTCCCAGGTTCGTTGAGGCTCGCTTCGGCGAGCAGCTGCGCTTGGCACGGGAGCGCAGCAGACTCGGGCTCTCGGATTGAGGTTTTGAAATGGCTTAGGGCTTAGCGTAGCTTTATCAGGGTCCACTAGGGTGCTATGATTTTCTAAGGGTTTAGGTACGGTGTATAGTATAGATCCAAAAAGGCTTAGGGTTTAGGGTTCGTGTTTAGATCATTAAGAATTCTACGAGGGCTCTATGATATTCTTCGGGCTTTGGTCTCGTCGTTTATAGCTCCATGAGGGTTCTACGAGGGCTCTATGATTCTGTAAGGGCTTTGGGTACAAATCTTACAGAGCCCTGGCAGAACCTTGATAGCGCCCTTGCAAGCCTTACAAAGGTCCCGATGGAGCCCATACACCCTTCGAAGCCTTGTAGAACTTATGGACCGTTTAGGTTTAGGGTTTAGGGTATGAAGTGTTTGTGGGACCCTCACAGAGTCTTGCAAGTAGACTGCCAGAGGCCTTGCCCGGACCGGCAACGATGCAGAGCTGTGGGAACTGCATGAGCAGGCCAGGGCAACAGTGTGCTTGCGTTTACGTTCTCCATAAGGGTTATGTTGTGGAGTACAACAAAAAATAGCTCGGGGAGAATGGGGGCTTCTTGCTTGGACGACTATAAGGTACATTGGAGGGTCGGTTCTTAGGGTTATCGTCTGCTTTTGTGCTGCTGTGGTGTTCAAGTCATTCCTCTTCGTACTCACACCACGATATGATGCTTGCGACAGAGAGTGATGCCAACCTTGAGAGCAATAGCAGCCCCAGCAAGACACTGTACTCGTTGCCATGCAAATTGCTGTAAACTAGACGAATGCGATTGTCATGAGTGTAGCGCACAACACGCTATTCTGATTCTTCTATTGAGGTGTATTCGCAGGTGCCAATGCTGTTGTTCATGGTTGTGTGCTGTCATATGGTGCTGATGAAGATAAAGCGGCAGGCGGCTGTTTGTGTCGCTGTTCTAGATTCTGTCCAATAGTCGTGGAAGTGGTGGAAGAAATCTTCAAATGATTCTTCCGGCGGAAGCGCGGGTTTCGCATATACGGTCGTGTGGTTGATGCCTACTTGGAGGTTCATGGGTAGCTATAAGTGGGGTTATAAGTCCCCTAATAAGGGTTATAAGTATAGCTACTTATAACCCACTTATAACTACCCATGAACCTTTAAGTAGGTTGAGAAATTCAACCGCTGCCCAAAGCCTTCCCGTATTACACCCAGGCCGCGTCGGATGAGACCATCTTCGTCGGTGCAGGACGAGCGGAGATGGCTAGGCATGCTCGGCGGGTACCTAGGTTTTGTAGAATAGGATCTTAACCATAAACTTGGTTAACCAATCAAGGGAACTACATTTGATGCTTTAGGTAGCACGTTTGGGAGAGTTGGTGAGATCCACGTTTCATGGCCGGGTTCAGCTTCAAATTGCTGGGGTGGAATTTAGCAATGATGGGACGGCAGGTCCTTTGTGTTCAGCTTCAGCTTGCAAGCCGTAGGCTGGGAGTTGCAGGTGTGGGGCTTGAGGTGAAGGCACGAATTACACTGCGTCTTTGTGTTTTGAAGCTGGCAGTGTCAGTAAGAGAGTAGGTTGAATAATAGGAGCAGTAGCACTGGTAACACCAACAATGCTATGAAGTAGCAAGAAAGGTGACTAAACACAAGAGCTATATTTGAGGGCGGTGGTGCTGCTGGAGCT
Source organism: Symbiodinium sp. clade A Y106 (assembly GCA_003297005.1). NCBI lineage: Eukaryota > Dinophyceae > Suessiales > Symbiodiniaceae > Symbiodinium > Symbiodinium sp. clade A. Next base: position 6,700 of record BGNK01004880.1, on the reverse strand, counting down.
CTTACATGAGTGAGTAGGGCTTTTGACACGGACACCGCAACGCCTTGTGAATCGTAGCTCTGACAAATCTTCAAGCCTAAAACTAAGTGGCACTTGGTGAAACTTGAAAGTTCCCCCTTATGGTTCCTCTAGCATAACTGTTCATGAATACTCTTAAGGGCCCCAAAACTACAACCAATAAAACCTCTTGAGCCTGAAGCAAACCATGACCTGGAACCCTCAGGCTGACTTTAGGGACTTACTTTGTCATAGCTGCGGGTTTAAACCCAAGAAGGAATGGAAATTACAATGTCAATACCGGCCCAACCATGGGGTAGATTAGGACTTCGGATTTTTTCAGGCCCCTCAGGAGTACGCTTGGTGTCCTTCTTTTGTGTGACATCCGGACGGTGCGAGACAGGGGCACCCTTGTTCTGAAGGTGCTAGTGGAGATTCGAATTCGGAGATGTTAAACCTAACCAAGCGGGAGGGATAGGGAGCGGGGGAGGGAGGGAGGCGCGAAATCCCAGTGCAGCATGCTTGCTCATTTCTGTTCTTTCGCCATATCTTAAAGCTGAGCCCGTAGCATACAACAAGGAACGCTAAACCCTCAGCCTTGACACCTAAAGGTGCGAAGAATAGGAGATGGACTTCAACGATACTTGCGAAGCGGTTTTGGAGCCACGAACTTCAGAGTTGATCTACGACCCTGAACTGGGGAGCTTTTTATTTTCTGGTATTGTTTGATTACAACTGAACAGCAAATCAGGGAAGCCTCAAAGTTAATGGGGAACTGGGACCCTGCACCCAGTGCAGCGACAGAGAAAAAGACCTTGGCACACTGGTTCCGGCTACCAGGACTTGGGTTCAAACCATCACTGAGATTTTGCATTTCGAAGCAGAGGGCTTCTTGGGGTAATGCCGTTAGAATAGTGGCGGGAATCAAATAACGGCTATGAAAGTTATGTCCGAGTGTTCACAGCGAAACCTCTGAACCCCCCTAAGCCCTAAATTTCACCCTAAACCCCCAAGCCCTGCAAAACGGAGCCTTGAAAGCCGAAGAGTGGGCTTGGAGGCTCGAAGCTCTAGACTCCGAAGCTTAGATGGTCGGGAACCAGCATGCCTTGGGTGGATCAGTTCTTGGAGCCGAGATCACCCCACCTACCTTCATCCCACCCTTGGCCCTAAGCCTTCAACCCAAAAAACCCTAAACCCCTAAAACCCTAAAACCTACCCCGAAACCCCTAAAACCCTACACCCCTACACCCCTAAAACCCTAAACCCTACCCTAAACACCTAAACCCTCGGAGCCCTTTGCATTTCATCCCAGATAGCAGCTTCGCCAGGCTCCCCGGGCGCGCCTCCTCGAACTTTCTGGAAGTCGCCATGTCCTCGGAACAGAGCTAGGTAAGAGAGGGGCCCCAATAATTAGAACAGGGTTTCGGTGTATTTTTGTGCTATAACTACATGAAAGACGATTAAGGAAACACGATTGCTAGTTATTCCGACCACCACTGTTGCCGATTTTGGGCAAGTCCCAGTTTCTCTTGTGGTCTTACTACAGATCTCCTGCTATAAACAAGCTTGCGAGAAGCCTTGGGGGGGGCCAGGATTCAGGATTTTTATCGGAGCACAGATAGGGGCCCAAACAAACACCCATATGAGGGCTCCTTATTGCAAGTAGGAACCTGCCCCAAAACCCTGTTCAAGTTATGAAGGCCCCTCCACGAGAGGGTTGTTCAGTCGAAGAGACGGTTTCGGACCAGGGTTGGAAAGAGGTTTAGGAATTTCGGCATTCTGTCTGGGAATTCGGGGTTCGGTTTATCGTTTCGGTCAGAAGGAGGAGACAGTAAAGGCTTGAGGGATTCAAGACAGCGTCCGGAGCCACTACTTGGAGTTTGATGGGGTAACTATGAGAGGGCTTACAAGTAAGGCAACTAGACTTATAACCCGTAAAAAAGGCGACTTATAGCTCATAACCCCACTTTTAACGACCCATGAACCTCGAAGTAGGTGTGGGTAGTTCTCTAGATTAGTGTCCCTTTCTAGGTGCCACGCATAGTACGGCACCCTTTTGCAAAGGACCCTAAAAAGGCCCGTAACTTGGAGAAGTACCCATGGGCTGTCAAGCATGCCCGGCTGAGGCGGAAAGAGTTCTGCAGCTTACGTACAGCAGCCGCCCGGGCCTCGATGCGGTTGAAGTAAGGCTCGGAGAATGAAAACCTAGGTTTAAGTTTGACTCATAAGCCATACATGTAGGTGTTCAGGTTTCGGGGGTTCCACAGTGTCATGTTTTGACTGGGTTGTTCTTTGTCAGCCAGAACCCTAAACCCTCAACCTATACCCTGAAGCCCAAGCCCCAAACCAACACGTAAAAATTGAAATCTGTGCATGAAATAGAGTGGCACGCCCACGGCATCCCACTGAAGGTAGCGACGAAATCAAGCAGTAGCCTCGCCGACGGTAAGGGTATGATAGAATCCTAAACAAATACGTATACAATTTTTAGCGTTCCTGCTTGTAATGATGGTAGAGTGATCCCGATTGAATCTATGAAGGCTCCTACAGTACTACTGCTGGGTAGCTTCAAGGTATTATTGTAAGGTGTACTTTGATTGGGTTTTCTCGGATGTTTTAACTCTGTTATAGGGCAATGCCGTTGGGTATCATGGCGTACGGTTACTGGGCAGTATACGCCGCTATCAGGATAGGACTATAGTTGGACAGTGGATGCACTCCGGTGGACGTGGCAAGGTCGGATCTTGAAGGCGCAGGCCATAAGTCCTTTGCCCATATAGGGTCCCCTTTAAGGCTTAAGTATCTACTACAAAGATACATGGAGCCTTGGGATTGATCATCACCAAAGCGTCGACACGCAATCGCCAGCCAAACAGCCCTTGCCCGCAAGCTCCGCATTCCCCGCTCCGAGGCGCAATGCTCGAAGTCGTTTTCGAAGACGAGACTGGCTTTGGGGACCGCTGGTACCGGGGAGCTCGGGTTATCCAAAAACTCCAAAGCCATGACTGACAAAACCTTGAAACGGAAGGTTTTTGGGTTTGGTAGGGCTTTAGGCTTTGATGGCAGGTGTCCTTGGTAAGGCTCATAGAGGGATACTAAACGCAGAGGCTAGCCATTGAATGAAGAATCAACACTCACTAAGGACCGCAACCTGTCGATCCTTAGCATGATACCACGGTTTAGGGCGTAGGGTTTGGTGCCACGATCCCCCCATGATGGCAACTTAAACGGGAGAGGGGTTTACGAATCAGGGCTTAAATTGCTTTAAATCGCAAGAAGGCGGGTTTAGGCTTTAGGGGGTTAGGAGTTTAGGGTCTAGGGCTTAGGTTTAGGATGGTTTAGGGTTTCGGGCTGGGTTTAGGGTTTTGGGTTTTCTGGGTAGGGCCATGAGCATGCAAGTCGGCGCACGCACTTTGGCAGTTCCCGGCTTCGTGGGAATGTCGGGCGGCGTGTTCCAACAGAGCTGGAAAGTATCTTTTTGTTGGCAACCGTAATTTAACATGGAAGTTGCATCCCTCTTCTACGTCCTTGGTACCGTCTGCTGTGGGGTTTAGGTGGTGGGCACTGAGGCTTTGCGTCTGGGCTCTAGCATACCTGAGGCCTAAAAGGTGCTCATGTTGGGTTTTCTCGATTCGCCGGTAGGTTCCCCTATCAAATCCAAACAGTAGGACAAAGGGCACCCATATTATTACGCTGCTACTGGAGAACCTAGATTATATCACATACTGTATATGATCTGTTACATACATATGTATGTATATATATATATGTTACCTTTTATTAAGAGGGTACCTTTCTGTTTATTAAGGGGCTACTCTGGAACCTCGATTAGGTTCCTGTTGGTTGCTGTGGTGGAGGTCTATGCAGAACCTGTGAAGAAGCGCCCCAAAGTTTATAAAAAAATAAAACAGTGAGAAGATCAAGCGTCCAACAACCCATGATATAGGGTTGATATAGTACAGTATGTAATGGATTAGACTACAATACAGCAACAGGATGTCTAATGAAGGGACAAAACTCTGCGAATGAGGAGCACAGAGTGTTTAATTCAATTGGAAACATATCCTTCCCAACCAAACCTGCAACCGCAAACTCCAATCGAACACCCCCCAAGGTGTTTGTAGGTCGCGTGTAAGGGCAACCATGAACCTCAAGTTAGCCCACATGCAAGTTCCCTGTAGAAGTTTCGGAATCTTACAAGATTCGAGCAGGATGGCGTGACACAAAGTTTTTATACCGACGTGGCCACAGAGCTCTGCCGTGTGGACGATCTCGGGTGCAGCGCACAGACCTTCCGGCTTAATGTAGACCGCTGCTGTGCAAAGACTGCCTTGCAGAAAAAGGATTGTAGTAAGGATTGCAGCAAAGATCCTCACATTCAAGGCTCGCAGGAAGGGGTTAGGAATCGGGAGTTTACATTATCGAGTTTCTTTGATTCGGATTTGGAACACCTTCGCGTTGGGACTAGCATTCCTTCGGCAAAGGCTTGTTCTTCCCTAAGTGTCTCCGAATGCTGTTGCATGCGCCTGCGTGAAAGTATGCTGCTGCCACTGCTGCTCCTGCTTCACGTCTTTCGAATGCTGCTTATATAGAGGCCTTAGTAATTCGAAAAGGGTTTTGGGGCCCATTTTACCGTAAGTATGACGAGGAACCCCCAAAATGGTATTGGTAACTATTTCGACCCCTATAGTATGCTTGCAGGGAATACTGGTGCTGAGGCACACCCTATAGGCCTGAATCCAATATAGATCCCTTACAGGAGCCCGTAAAGGGAGCCTAGACCCATCTCTCCCAAGAGGTCTCTCGAGAATATCACAGCTCCAAGACATCCCAGAAATCGGAGCAAGAGAAACCTAGGGTTTCTGGTTTAGGGTTTAGGGTGTCTGACTAAGAGAAACCTAGGGTTTCTGGTTTGGGGCTTCGGGTCGAAGATGTGATCGGGTTCAGGCGGATTGTAGGGTTTACTTCCCCACTTGGAGGTTCTTATAAGTGTGGGGTCATAAGTCAGGTAGCTATACTTATAACACTTATTAGGGGACTTATAACCCCACAAAACTACCAAAAATAACCTCCAGGTAGGCCCTAAACTCTATACCCTTATAGAATCCCTATAGATCCCTTTAAAGGGGCCCTTAAACTACCCATGAACCTCCAAGCAAGCCTTGAATCCTGAACCCCGAGCTGTTCGCCTGAGTCCCGGTCGCCTGCTTTGGGCGGAGCATCTTCCACAAAGCCGAATAGAGCCCTGCACTCAGAATTGCTTGGGTTTAAGATTTGGGGTTTAGGAGGTGGGTTTAGAGATGTTGGGTTTAAGATTTAGTGTTTAGGGGGTTTGGGTTTAAGATTTATGCAATCGGTCATGCGGACTGTCACGAAGCGAAACACTTGGCGACTAAATGGATGCCAATTAAGAATTAACTTCAGTCAGCCATCCCTTGCCTGTCTGTGGGCACGGCGATGGGCTAACCACAGCGCCACAAAGTTTGGCACAACATATGGAGTGGAAATATTAACAGAACGCATGGGAGCTGGGTTTAAGATTTAAGCGTCGGGGCTTTTGGGGGTTACGGTCTCCCTATGAACACTGAATCATGCGAAACAGGTTGCCATCATTTGGAAGGGCATGCAGGTCACGCTGGTACATAGAGCCTGGGGCTAACTTAACGGGTCTTGGCTCTTTAGGATTGAGGATTTTTTGGGGTTTTGCTATGCAGATTGTTGATTTTTCAAAAGGAAAAAGAGTTGCTTCCGTCGAGTTCAGCTTTAGGGCTTCTGGTGTCAAGGTTTCGGGGCTTAGGCTTCAGGCTCTAACCTTCTGCAATTCGGGTTTGGGCTTGACGGCCCGTCTCGTGAATGCCAGGTTCCATTTACATATTTGGCGGGTTTCCCAACCTCGAAAATGATTCTCTTAGACCCTGAAGCCTAAGCACTCGCACCACAGACTTAGCTTGAAGCTTGGCTCAGTGCGTTTGCACCCGCAACCCGACGCCGATATGTGCCAGGCATCAGGGAAAAGTCTTCCTGCACTCCAGGCTCGGTCGGGCAGATGGACAATTCTCCAAACTGGGTTCCCATATTGTGTGTCGAAACGATGTAGGAGGAACCCTAGGTTACCCACATATGTCGGGTCAGCAGACAGGTTTCAAGCTCCCTGCTACATAGAAACAGTATCAGGCTTTTGTAGAGAGTTGAGCTTGCTCTCCTCCATCTTGGTATGTTAGGTTAGTTGTAACTGCATACAAGCACACATACATACACATCTATGCGTGTATGTATGCACCCATGCCTGACTGTAATCATGTGTGTGCATATATATATATATATATATCTTATATTCAGATACATATATAGTGTACAGCTTGGTTTGCGAAGATCTTCGAAACATGAGTGCTAAATCGGCAGAGCATTGGTTTTTGAAGGGGGGTCAGGGCGGCGGAAGGAGCGTGCTTGGTGATGTATGGTTGGAGCTCCGCTTATGTGAATCACAGTATTCTATTCTAGACTCCCGACACCAACTAGGCAGTATGTATGTACGCATATTTATATATATATACAGATACATACATACATGCGTATACTCTCTCTCAAGCTCCTTGGACGAGCGGGGGGCTCTTGCCCCGAGGTGGCTGCTGTGAGCACTTACCGTCGGCCTGCACTCCCGCGCTGTGTTCTAAACACAGCCTGTACGAGCACAGCCTCAAAA
>BGNK01004879.1:0-34419 GCA_003297005.1 Symbiodinium sp. clade A Y106 | reverse complement strand
CCACCCCCCACCCCCCCTCAACAGGTCCGGCGCTCTAAATCCTAAACCGGCCACCTCCTCTGCTTGGCCCAGGAAGCTTTGTCAAGATCAGGCTGCCAAGCACTGGCAACGCAGACCACAGGTCCACACGCAGGCCCTTTAGCACCCAAGACCTTTCGAACATTGAGCTCTTAGACGTGTCGGGGTTTAGGGTTTAAAGCCTAGGGTTTTAGGGTTTAAAGTTTAGGACTTTAGGGTTTTAGTGTTTAGGGTTTTGCGACACTGACTACTGAACCCGGAATGCTGAAACCCTAAACTCCCAAACTTCAAACCCAGAGCCCCGAGCCACTCAACACCCGGAATATGGTTTAGGGTTTAGGGCTCATGGGGTGAAGGGTTTAGGGTTTAGGGTCTCCAAGCTATCGGCTGGCTTGATCTGCTGGTGCGACTCGTAATCGCCGTACTTCTTCTGGGACGTCGAGATAGCCTCCGGAGGGCGTCGGGGTTTTGGATTTCTTGTTTAAGGTGTAGGGTTTCGGGTTTAGGGGTTTAGGGTTTGGGGTTTAGGGGTTTAGGGTTTAGGGGTTCCGGGGTTTAGGCTTTAGCTTCTCTGGCTCGGATCGATACTTCGGGGTACTTCTGGTTGATGATTGAAGTCTTTCTAAGCTTTCTGCGCTTAGGGGGTTTAGAGATTGGAATTGCTGGTTTAGGGGTCTGCAACAGAGACACGGCTTGTGGACTTGTGGACTCAAATTTGCGGCACATAAGCACGGAAGGGTGAAGCGCAGTAATCATCCTAACACAGAAGGGACCGCTCACGTCCAAATCCACTCTTAGCCCTTGACTGCAAACCCGACACCCTAAGACCCTATGAAACAATATAGCAAAAACATAGTCTAAGTCTTGAGGCTGCTATAACACATGCACGTACCGCACCTCCAGTCCCTATTACTACCGCTGAACCTCAACCCTGCTACCCGTAGGGCCGTTCGGCTGTCGGACTGCTTTCTGCCACGATTGCCGGGTCATAACCGAGAGCTCAAATGCATCGCTGCAGCGAGCACCGAAGCCCAAGATGAGATCAGAGCCTTAACATCGAGTGTAACATCCCAAAACTGATGCAACTCAAACCCCAAGCTGATGAGTCTCCGGAAAGATGTCACCAAAAAGGCCTCCTTAACCCTAAACTCTTTTCTTTCTTCTTTTAAAGAGGTCACTACTGGATCTGGTACAAGCTCACGTCGAAGACCAGCAGACCCGCCGGACGCCCGCCAGATGGGCTCTCGCCATAAGCGAGCCTCGCTGGAAACTGTGCTTCGGGGTTCGGGCTCGGGGTTGCGTTTAGGGTTTAGGGTACCCGTTTTTGCTTAGTGCCGAATGCCGTCTGGTTAGGCGGGCTTAGGGTGAGGAGGAGACAAACATGGATGAGGTGAGAATGAGGAAGATTGAGTGGAGGATGAAACGAAAGAGGTGACGAAGAAGGTGATCAGTAAACCACCGATGAGGATAAAGATGTATAGCAGGGGCAAGGGGGGGCTTTCTGGGGGGTAGGGAGAGGCCGCGAACATCCAGGGCCAAGGCTGAGAACCCCACTTGACCTAGTTCGACTCCCCAGGATTTAGGGTGTAGGAGTTTGGGGGTTTGGGGGTTTAGGAGTTTGGAGTTTAAGGGTTCAGGGTTTCGGCCTAACCCCGCCACACCAAAACAGAAGCGACGAAGGGCCGCTGAAGCCAGACCCTCCGTCTGTCGAGACGGGTGCACGAAGCGCTTACATGACTAGGCCAACTGTGTTACCCACCAGTACCCCTTTAATTCAGGAATACGCAGACGAACTTTCTAGCCAGGACGCTTGGCGGGAATCCAGAAACGTCGTTTCTCTCCTTCCACCATCAGCTGCAAGCCTTCCGTCCAGCCTTTGATGACCTGCTTCGGGAAGGAGGCCCCTGATGTATATTGTTAGTTAAGTAGGGACTATACGGACATGGAATTACTAATTACATCTAAGTACTTCAGCCGCCTATATTCCAAACCCCGCAACCCATTTCATAAACTGCTACGCGACGGAGATCAGGGGCACAAGTTAGTGAGAGCAGGTCGCATGCCTCTAAACATGTGTTTGAGACTGTCGGGTTTAGCGTTAATGGTAGAGAGAGAGTCTAACTATTTCTGGGTGTTATTTTTGCTTTCTAGATAGAACCCCGGTTAAGGGTTTTTCAGGCTTGCATAATGTTTCAATGCTTTGCGTGACTGGACGCTTTCCGCAAACTTGCAAGTTCGAAGTCATTCAATAAGGGGAGGAAGCACACTGGCTCACGACCTGCAAAGCTGCCAGAAAGCCGAATACTCAGGAGGCAGAAGACCACGGTTTAGGGATTCTGTGTAGCCTCAAAGGACTGTTCCGATTGGTGCCTGGCCAGTAAGGGCTACTGACACTCCAATCCACACACGAGTCCGCCTCAACATGATGCTGAGCCCGAAACCCATACTATCTACTTTTGGAGGAAGAAAACTTTCAAAACTCGAATGTGAGGCCTGGTTCAATGGAAAAGTGGCCGGCTGTCCCCGCAGAATGGAGGAGTCGAACAGTTTTCCTGAGCTGAACGGGGTATGACTGGACCACGAGGTCATGGGGTTAGGATGGCTTATATAAGGGGTGCTATGGCCTCGGGGTTACGGCTTTGGGGGTTAGACAGAGCGGTCTGAAATCTGATGTTGACAAGGGCCCTATGCCCTTTGCACACCAAAAAATACAGCCCTACTTGAGGCTCTAAGCCATTATTCCCAATAGTCCTGGAAGCCTCACGCCCTTTATTCAAAGACCCGAGGGCTGGAATCTTCATTCCCTCAACCCTTACCTCGCAAACCCCCAAACCCCCAAATCCCAAGCCATCCCAATCCCTGAGTTTCAACGGCTAAAAACTGCAGAGCCTAATGTAGGACCTGATTAAGAAACCTTGGGCCTTTATTGGGGTTCCTTATACGAATCCTACTATTTTGGGGGTTATAGGCCCGGGGTTTCCTGATCAGGTTCCTACATTATGTCGCAGCCTGAGATCCATCGGTGGTCCAGCCGGTGTAATCGACGGTCACCACCTCGGTTACTTTAGCTATCCCTACGAGTACTTGCGTCAAACCGTACGGTTGCGGGCGGCAGGGGTTCTACACCCCAAACGACTCAAAACCATAGTCATCACTGGTAACGTATCCCCAAACCCTACAAAATAGTAGGTTATGACCCCTTCATTATAAAGTATATCGCTAAAAAAAGGTAGGTTTTCGGATCCAAAAGAATAGAAAAGACGTGAACCCTCTGCCAAAACACCGAGAAGGCGGTCGGCTTCTGTGTTCCGGTGCCGCTCTTCAGCACCTCCAGATTCCACGGGTTAAGGGTTTACCGATGCGCATGGTGTCCGGAATTAGGGATTAAGGCTTAGGGCTTCGGGATTAAGGCTGGCGCAAACTAAACCCTAGTCCCTAATCCCTCGGAGTTGAACCCTAATCTCTGTAAGGCTTCAGGATTTAAGCTTTTGAAGGTTTGGGGATCCGGGTCTTGCGCTTCAGGTTCCGACGTTGAAGGCGGTGGCCTTGCCATTCGAAACTCACTACTAATGCTCCCTATAATCATATACCCTTATACTAGTCTCGTAGAATCGTATGTGTCGTAAACCCAAAAACTATTACTGTTTGAAGTTTTTGCGCATCTTCTCCTGTCTGGTCCATGCGTTTGTTTGGGTTTTCATGTCGCGGCAGGGGCTTTCGATTGACTCATACGGAGGCTTCTCGGTGGTACTACGGTTTCTGTTGATCGAGCTAATTATCCCTCATTTCAATATCACTGCCCAGCGTCTGAGTTCCCTGGCCCAGAAAAGGTTAACAGTTTCAATTATGGCAGGATTATGTAAACCCCAAAAAGTTAAAAGTTAATTACCCTAAACCCTTACAATACCCTGAAAGATCCCGTGAAAGAACCCTTAATAGTACCCTAACCCCTAAAGCTACTGCGACTGGACTGTTGATCGGAAGCCCTGCTTTGTGCCCGCAGGCTTCGGAGTCCCGTTTGGCCTTGAAACCGAAGTGACTGATACCGACCCCTCAGGCTCCATGTACCCAAGTAGTAGTATATAGTTTGGCCTGAAGCGACTTCCTATCTAGGCACAGTGGGCCCAAAGTACCTATTGTTTGGGCAAATGGACCCTTGGGGGACACCATGGACAACTAGTCCGGGACGGAAATCAACGTATCCGGGCCTCAGCGACTAGAAGATGTTGGCGTTCTTACTCGTCCGGCATCCAGACCTGAACCCTAATTAAGCCCTAAAACACTCAAGCCCGAAACCTTCGAGCTCCGAAAAACGACAAACCCTAAAACCCCAAACGGCAACCCCTAAACACGAAAACCGTACAAAATCGTAAACCGTGATTTCTCCTGCTAAAGGAGATGGCCTTAGAGGCCAGCCCAGACTCCGTCACCAGTGCATCTCCCGGGAGGGCCTTCCGGTGAGTTCGGGGTCTCTGCATTCAGGAATTACAGCAAGGTGAGTTCGGGTTTAGGGCGAGCTTGGGCTTAGGGTGAGTTTTGCTTGAGGGTGAGCTTGGGTTCGAGGTTCAGAGTAGGTTCGGGGGTTTTGGCTGTGCCGGTTTGGGTGTTAGGTACACGGAACCATGCCATGGCACGTCCTGCTGTTTTTGCCCAGGCCCTAAACCCTAAACCTTAAAACCCCTAAACCAATCATTATAACGGCGATCAGGGCGGCTTCCTGTCAGCACCGCCGACGGCTTCGGATGCTCTGGGACAAGTGATACACGGCCTCTTCATCTTTGCGAGCCGGACCTGGGGCACTGACGGGGCTACTCGTTCGCTTACCACTACTTGCTTTCGTCCATGCTTGCTCGTTCTCACCCCTTCGTAGCTTGCCTGGTCTGGGGCTTCGCCGAAAAGCTCGACGTCGGCGCTGTTGTCCTCTGGGGCCTTCGTCTCCTCTGCGGCCTTGTCTGCCTGCGACAGGAGTGGCCACTGCTCGTGTGTCTAGAAAGAGCTCGGGCACGACGAACAGCTCGTTGATAGAGGCCTCCCATTTCTTTTGCTCCTTTCAAGCGGTGCTTCGGCTCGAAAGTTGCAGCGGCTGGGGCGAACAGTCGTGTCGGCTCCTCGGCTTCACCATGCCGTCACTGACACTCGCTATGTCGAGTGTCCGAAAGCCAGCCGCCTTCCACTTGGGACTGCGCCCGCTTAGCGACCGCTTCGCTCCAGCATCTGCAAATCAACGCTAAGACAGTTGAGCAGCGTCACGTAACTCGGTGCGATGCTCCTTGCCTCGGCGGGCCTTGCCAAGTGTTGCCCGCTTAGGGAACGGCAGTGGGGCTCCTGACGCGGGCGCAGCATGGATAGCAGCGGCCCGAACCCAGATGCGTCTCGTGCTGAACTCCAAATCTCTCTGAAGGGTCGACCTTTCTTACGGGCGCGATGGTTGGCCGTGTTCTCTTTGTCGGCCGTCCTCTGGTCCCGGAGCTTTTGAGAAGCCTGCGAGCTTCCCGTTGCACATATGGCGGTCCAGCTTCGGAAGGCCTGCGCTCGACCTCTTTCTCCGTCTGCCGCATCACGTCGAGCGAGGCTTTTGTCTTCGACCAGGTCTTTTCAATTCTGCTTCTTCTTCCAGGCCTTGGTCGCCTGCATGCATTGTTTCAATTGCAAAACATTACGTCACCCCGGCTTCTGCACCCTTGGCAGCTCGGGCCCTGCCTCCTCCGTACGCTGGTGCTCTTGCTCGCGTGCCGCGGCCAAGCCTACCTCCGCCTTCTCCCTTCTTGCAGCTTTCTTGTGTTCCTTGCAGACATGTACATCAAACAGCATCCATTTAATTTAAATATGCGAGGGATCGAAGCTTTGGCTTTCCGGCGTCCTTCGGGGAGGGGGCCTTCGACTTGTACATCTCGAGGCGGTTCCTGTAGTCCAACATAGCAGCGTTGCACATGCGGACGAGCTCGTACAGGATCTGCCAAGTGATCCCGGCGCGAAACTACATCCTGCAGCTCTGCGGCGACGCGCCTTCTCTTTCGAGACGAGCAGCGAACGGGAACAGTTCCCGCACCGGCAGCCCTACTCGTTGCTGCACTCTCCAAGTTGCGCCAGCTCCAGGTCAGTCTCCGGCCATGGCGGTGTGGCCGTCAGGGGGGGGGAAGGCGATCTGCATATGACGCTGTTGAAAGAAGGAGAACAGCTCTTCCGCGTCATGTTCATGTTGTTGTGCCTCCTGCGCCTCAAGCCCTGCGGACTGCGCCGGGACAAAATCAGCAAACGAAGTGCCCGGCGTGATGTCTCCTGCTGTTGCAGCGTCATCGGCATTACGGAATGAGGAATCTTAAGGCAACTCGGAGTGCCATCGGGGTTTGGCTTGAGTTCCAGGCCTGCTACAGACCCGAATGCACTCCGGAGGGATCCCTCAGTCCCTCGGTTACCCAGGGCTCCTTTAAGGGATCTTTCGGGTTCCTTTAAGAGTTCCTATAAGGGATCTATGAGGTTTAATGCCCAGAGGCTCCAATATCCTTTAATTCAGGAATGTGTAAGGGCTCCTTTAAGGGTTCCTACAAGGGATTCTATAAGGTTTAGAGTTTAGGGTTTAGGGGAACTCCAAAACCCCTTAATTAAGGAATAAACCTGAAATCACATTAGGGTTCCTATTATAACGTAAGGTATATTCCTCAGTTAAGGGGTTTTGGAGCCTCTGGGAAACTGGGCTGAAGGTTTTAAGTTCAGGTAGGGTTTAAGCAAAAGGTTGAATAAGGCTAAGTCCTGCTAAGAACAACTTGAGTCTTCTTATCGCGATGAATAGCACTCATCTTATTCTAACTGGGGCTAAGGTTTAGAGTTTAGGTAGGGTTGAAGGAACAAGGTGAATCGGTTTAAGAGGAACGTGTAGTCCCAGAAGCCCGGTAGTAGGACGACATTAGTTAAACCCTAAGTATCATCATCTCCTATTCTTTGTCGAGTCTGCCCGGAGTCCACTAGAACTGCCCGTTGAACCTATAGCGGTGTACTCTAGAGAACATACACAACACCTTGTAGTTCAGAAACTTCCAGCCCTGAACCCAGGAACCCGTCCATTTCGCAGTCGATCGGGCGCGCGCGTGTGTGTCTCTCTGTCTGTGTGTGTGTGTGTGTCTGTGTGTCTGTGTGTCTGTGTGTCTGTGTGTCTGTGTGTCTGTGTGTGTGTCTGTGTGTGTGTCTGTGTGTGTGTCTCTCTGTCTGTGTGTGTGTGTGTCTGTGTGTCTGTGTGTCTGTGTGTCTGTGTGTCTGTGTGTCTGTGTGTCTGTGTGTCTGTGTGTCTGTGTGTCTGTGTGTGTGTCTGTGTGTGTGTCTGTGTGTGTGTCTGTGTGTGTGTCTGTGTGTGTGTCTGTGTGTGTGTCTGTGTGTGTGTCTGTGTGTGTCTGTGTGTCGGGGTGTGTGGGGGGTTGTGGTTTAAGGCTTCCTTAACCTCAATCCTTAAACAACCGAACACACCAAGAATGCCTGCCACATCATCTGGGGTCGGAATGCGGGGGCCCTTCTCAACGCTGAACAGCGTGACCTCAGCCACCAGAAGTCCCACCGACTTTGGGTGAGGTTCTGAGTTCAGGAGTTCGCCATAGGCCCTGAACCCTACCCTAAACCCCAAACATGTATGCTAGACCCATGTGCAGATGGAAGCCAGGAGCAAATTGTTGCGAGATATTTGGGTTTAGCGCCAGCTTTGTGAGGATTAGCAGCTATTGTCCCAGAGGGTCCATATATGCTGCCATTATGGGATTAAGTCCCACAAGACCGTTGTAATTAACTGTGGACTTGAGGACCTAAGTCCATGATAGTATTCTAAGTTGATATGTGCATGTAAGACTGAGCAACGTCGAACAATGAGAACCACCAAGAAGTCCGTCGTCTCGACTCGCAGGTGCGTCAAAGGTGAACAAGTAAAACACGGATTCCCGTGCGAGTAGCGGATGACCAGCATGCCGCCCGGTATCTTCGGCCCACTTAGAAAACAAGGATAATAAGAACAATAATTACCAAAAATGACAGGAATAGTAAGTGTGACACGTTATCGAAATAATACTGAAGGCAACCAGAAAGTAGGACCTCTATCATGAGGACCCCTCAACACAGGGACACAACAATTGACACCCTCGATCCGTCGTGCTTGGAGGGTTATGAGACTCAGCAAGCAAGGTTCTAGGTACCTTAATTGGGGTGCAAAGTGTATATGTATACTGAGCAACATTCATAACAGCAGTTACATTCCCGAGTTACTAAGTCCCACGATCCTTCTAGTGAAAAACCCTCAGTCTCAGCCGCGGGCATCGAACACCAACGGACCCCCCGGAGCGCCCCCTCGCGGATTGTCTCCATATGCCAGCTTGGCCTCAACTGATCGGGTTAGGCTCACCGAACAGGTTCGGAAACCCTCAACCCGGAAACCGTAGGGATTTTTGGTTTCAGGGGTAAGGAAAATCTAAACCATAAAACCGATGGTTTGGGGTTTTGAGTCATTGAGGTGGTTCAACCTCTATGGGTTAGGAAACCCTCAACACCCGGGTTCGGAAGCAGCAATGGAGCTGCAAAGCATGAAAGATGACAGGGTTGTAGCAGAATGCTGTCGTGCTGGCAGAACGATGCGTCATCTTGCACGTTGACAGGCGTTCTTCCCGTTTGTCGTCTGTAGCACTTTCACCTGCCTTGTAGTTTGTAAGAGGAGCGCAAAGCTTGGCCTAGTTTGGGGTTTGCCAGGTTTCGGGCAGGGGTTTGACGACTTTGGGTTTTACTTGGGGGTTCGTGGGTAGTTACAAGTGGGGTTATAAGTCCCCTGACATGGATTATTATAGTTACCCGCAGTTACCCTGCTTATAGCCCCACTTATAGCTACCCATGCACCTCCAAGTAGGCTTTAGGGTTTACGGACTACGGCTCAGAGGTTCAAACTGATGGTTCAAACTAAACACTAAGCTCTACATCTCATAAGGTATATTCCTTAATTAAGGGGTTTGGGAGGTTCTGGGAACCCATTAAAGTCCATTTTCAAGCGGGATGCTGACCGCTTCTTACCGCGAGCCCTGATACAAGCACTACTAAGACTATAGAGGGCCTTGATAATTTGAATACAGCTCTGGTCTGTCTACATTATGAGAACCCTAAGGAATCGTATAGGTAATAGTTTTCACTTCTAATCATATTGCCTGAACTTCGAAGACTTTGTCTTCCTCTCACGATGATTGGTGATGTTGCTCTTGTTTGTCTGGGCAATGGCCGCAGATTCTGATTGTCAGGATTGCGACTAGCACCACAAGGACTGTGACGATGATTATGATAATGATGACAATGGTGATGATGGTGCTTGATGATCGCTGAGTTTGTAAAGACCGTCACTGATTCTTCTCGTGATGTTTGGAACTGCCATTTTGCGACTACTTCCTTGGCTCCTGCAGACATGACATAAGCATCCTCAGGTCAAGCAGGCTGCCGGAATCCAAAACCGCCGCTTCTCCCCGGGTGCCATGAGCTGCAATCCTGGATGGGGCGATCGTGCATCTGACCCTAATCCCTGAACCCATCCTGACCCCTGAGCCCAAAGCACGATCTTGACGCTTGGACCCATTATCACCAAGCATGCTGTAAATACCACCTTGCCGATTGATGCATGCCGACACGACAACCAAACACGCCGTGAACGAAGGTGCCGACCGGGTGAGAGGAGTGGTGGTGGGGCCTCTTTAGACGGGGCGCGCTAGGACTGGGGCATGACACGAGACGACTTTGTCAGTCAGAGTAAGATCGAAACATGCATTGTGCTCGCCAGCGGCATCTTCCTCATTATCAACACCAGTATCCTGGCTGCAATCATCATCGTCGTCATCACCATCATCTCGTCGTCAGCATCGTCGCCAGCATCACCATCACCATCATCATCAACAGCGCCAGGGCGAAGATCATCTTAAATGCTGGGACCACCGTGAGCACAGACACCATCACCCTTAAGGTTAATATCACCGTGACAATTCCGGATATCATATGTTCATTCATATATAATATATGATCTACTGTAGTATATAATATAGTTATAGAGTGTGTGATCTTTGATATTCTGTATTTCGAACAGACGTGCAGGATCACAGTCAGAAGCCCGCACCTGCGGCCTTTCCAGACAACGGCTTCATCGTTGGAGCTTTCCGATTGGTTTTATAGTATATTATTAATATTATAGTATATTCCTTATAGTTTAGGGACCAAACGGGGCCAATGATTTTGATCAACCTGCATTTCTGCTGGAATTGGCCAAGAACAAGACATAACAACAGTTGCAAAGCAGCAGAAGGTGGAGGATGCCAATAGCAGCAAAGACGGAACAAGGACAGCAACAAGTCAGCATACCCACTCCTCCCGTAACTGAGCCTTGCAAAGAAGCAGCGGAAACATCTCGAGCGAGACCCTTTCACTCCGAAGCGAAGTTGTCAGATCCCCTGTAAACGAAACACTGTACCCTCAAATTGTTCTGTTGGGCTCCGGGTTAGTCAGGGGTCGGAAGCGTTCGAGCAGCCAAGAGAGCCTATGAAGCCCTCTAAAACTCTCAAGCTCTCATACACTACGCGCCTGAAGATTCTTGGATCCCTGACCTTACCCGCGCTTTGGGTTTAAGGAGTTTAATGAACTCTAACCCTTAACCCTACCCCAAAGCCCAGGTCCTTCCGTCCAGCCCTTGATCACCTGGCTGACACCGAAGGTCGCGCGCTGCCCGCGCTTCACGCTGGAGTCGAACCTGAGATGCTGCCGGGACAGGGAGGCGCAGTTTGGGGTGATAGGGTTTAGGGCTTTCGGGGTTCAAGGGTTTTGGGTTGCTAGGTCTGTTAGGTTTAGATACTGATGTGAGCATTTCTCAGGGAATCTGGCTGTGTGGATCTGATTGTTGGGGCTGAAAATACACTACGCGAGACTCTTTGCGAGACGGAGCTTTGATTTATATTAGGGTTTTTCGATTTAGAGGCGTAGTTGCTGAAACTCGGAACATGATCGACTTTGCACTCCCGCGGTTTATGGTTTAGGGTTTAGGGTTTACGCGGAATTCGGCCAAGTCTCATTTTGCCATCTCGCTGCCAGCCAGTGTAGTCGACCGTTACCTCAGCCGGTCCAAACACTCTAAACCCCATCGTTTCAAAACATCACGGGCGAAGCTTGTGAAACCGGCTGTCGCACAGCCATGAACTCCGTAACAAACCCTAATGCCTGCATACTGCAAACCCCAACCCCCAAACCCTAAAACCTGAACTGAAACCTGAAAAATACTCCCTAATCTTGACTTGAGTGCCATCTCCTAACCCAAAGCCCCAAGCAAGCTTCGCCCCGGTGGTTCTCTAGAACCCTGAACCCTAGACCCTAAGCGAAGCTAGAAAATGCTAAGTAACCCTAACAGCCCAGAGAACCCTTATAGTAACCCCTTATAGGAACCCTTAGAACAACCCTTATAGCAACCGTCATTAGTAACCCTTGTAACCCCAAGCCCCACTTTGGGGTTCTCCCCACAGGCCTTGTCGAACTTCTGTGGCCGTTCGTTTGCGCACTCCGCCTCAGAGGTTCGGACCCCAAACCCGCATGAAACACAAACCTGGGGGTTCCATAGGGCTTAGGGGTTTAGGGTTTAGGGCTTAGGGGTTTAGGGTTTACGGCTTAGGGGTTTAGGGTTTAGGGCTTAGGGGTTTAGGGTTTAGGGCTTAGGGGTTAGGGTTTAGGGCTTAGGGGTTTAGGGTTTAGGGCTTAGGGGTTTCGGGTTTAAGGCTTAGGGGTTAGGGTTTAGGGCTTAGGGGTTTAGGGTTTAAGGCTTAGGGCTTAGGGTTCAGGGTTTAGGGTTCAGGGTATGGGGTTCAGGGTTTCGGGTTGGGGAGTCAATGTAGGGTCAGGGCTTTACAAGTTTTGCAAGGGCTCCAATCTAGGGTTCTCAAAGGGTTGCACCGCCTCCTGTAAGAGTTTATGGAGTTTTATGGGGTCTTCTGGAGTGTGATACAGGGGCCTTCATAGTCAGCAAGGGGTTTCGATGCAAACAACTGTGAAAGAATAGGGACACTAAGGGAACACGATCACTACGTAAACTATCCCGAGCCATAGATCGCACTGCACCGAATTAAACAGAGCCAAAGTCACAGTTTCGACAAACTCATAGTCCAAATTCCCCAAACCCGATAACAGAAGACTAACCTCAAAACCCGAAAACCCAATCCCCCGGCCTCGAGTTGGAAAATTCCTAAACCCCCACCCCATAACACCGGAAGAAGAAAAAACACACATCCCACAACACCGCAAAAGAAACCTCCAAAACCCTAAAACCTGAAGCTTAAGCCCTCAAAACCCCCGAAAAAACCCCAAAACCCCAAGCCCTAAACACTAAGCTCTATATCAAGACTCAACAAGCGTAAAAGCCCCCCGATCCCGCCTCCGACTCACATGCTGGAAGCTCCAGGACCCTGGGCAGGAACAAGCCACGATGAGGACCTTTAGGTTTCTTTGATGTGCAATGGCCTCTTCCTTGCGTCCAGGGTCCCCCATATTTGAGGGTGCACATGATGTAGGGTTTAGGGCCTATAGTTTCGGATTTCGGGTTGTGTATTACTGTAGGGGGGGAACTAACTTTTTGGTTGCAAAGAAAGTACAACAATGGCAGGAAATGGGTTTAGGGTGACTACGTAGAATTTCGGGTACCAAAAGCTTACAGAGATATGGGCGGGAGCATGTTCTAGACTTTTTGGTCGTCCTGTGCTCTCTGACATAAACACCTCTTTCGGCCCCAAACCTCTCCACGCAGCGTCTGAAGCACCTTAGACAAACCCGAAACCCTAATCCCTAAACCTTAAACCCTAATCCCTAAACCCTAAACCTTAAACCCTAAACCCTCATCCCTAAACCCTAAACCTTAAACCCTAAACCCTCATCCCTAAACCCTAAACCTTAAACCCTAAACCCTCATCCCTAAACCCTAAACCTAAACCCTGATCCGGAAGCCCTCAAACTCGAAATCGAAAGAAAAACAGACAACTCTCCCGTGCCAAGGGGAGTCCCGCAGAAACGGATTTCTGAGATGCGGCTGGGAGACTTAAAAGCCAGGCCGCTTGGCGTGACCTTGGTTTCTTTTAGCACGCATCCCAATCCCAAATTCATGCATCCGAAGGTACGATCAGAATTGCCATTCGCGCTTGGGCTCAACAGCCGTTGTTCGTCATCCTTGCTTGCTACTACAGCGAATCCATCTCTCCACACCAGACTTTCGACGGCAAATGCGACTATGGCTACCGATGCCAGGAATCATATGCGGAGTGTTCTGTCGTGCTCAGGCGTCCCTCTTGACATTCCGTGTTGACGTGGTAACAGTCTGAGGCATGGTGGAACATGCCATCCCCAATGCCACTATGGCCTTACGAACTACTCTGCCAGAGCTTCTGCGATCCGCCCTGAACTCCATGCGCTCGTCCCGAAAAGCCAAAGCCTGCGCATCCGACGGCACCGCGCCCACATCATCCGGCGCAGGGATGTCCGGAGCAAACCTCGGGGCTGAAAGGGTGAAGGTTTCTACGCCCGTTGAACCAAAAGCAGAGAAACTCTAAACTCCTAAACCCTAAACCCGGAAACCGCTAAACCCCTACACTACTAAACCCTGAACCCCCAATCCATAAACCCTACACGCACCGGTCCGGGCCAAGTCGCAGTCCAAACTGTGCTTGTGCTGGCGGAGCTCCCGCCAGAGCGCCGCTAGCGCCCAGCAAACCCTGGGAAGAGGCGGCAAGTCTCAGGGTTTACGGTTCTTTGAAGCCTCTACAACAAGAGTTCTACAAGATCCCCTAAAGGTTCTACCACGAGCTTACATAAGAGGTTTGGGGTGCGGGGGTTTAGGGCTGCTGCGGCTGTGGGTGTTCGGGGTCTGCCAAGGGCCACACGGGTTTAGAGCTCGAGGGTGCTTTAGTACAGTTCAGAAGCTTAGTGTGTATCCTCCTTGTGCAAGTAGTGTTGCCGCGAATAGTGACCGAAGCACAGAAGCTGGAACAATCGCACCGGCAAAGTGAGCTACACCAAGAGCGCCAGCCAGAGGTACAACAAAAAGAGAGAAGTGGAATTTGCAACCATGATTGATAGCTGGAGCACTAAAGCCTGGGCTAGTAAGCTTTTTCCGTCATCCTGAACCTGCTACGAAGCAAGTACATAGATGGAGAGATATACGTAGAGGAACATAGATATACACATACATACACTACATCTGTATATATCATTACATGTATGTGTATATATATATATACACATGTGTGTGCATGTGTGTGTACGTACGTACGTACGTACGTACGTATGTGTATGTATGTATGTATGTATGTATGTTTATATACACACATTCTAAAAGTCCAGACATATGTATGTATGTATGTATGTATATATATATGTATATGTATGTATGTATAAATATATGTATCTATATATATGTATGTATATACATGTGCAGGTACACAGCTCGTCAAGCCTCTAAGCCTTGAGGAGTACAGCCAGACACCCCCACTCATGCGGGCCGGTCGCCACCCGACGCGGGACCGACTTCGGGGAGAGCCAGGCCTCGCCAAAAAAGGCGACCAGAAGATGGGGCTACTGGAGCTTTGTTGTTTTGAGAAGCGGGTTGTGATTCATATAAATATATATATATATATGTGTGTGTGTGAATATGTATGTATGTGCGTACGTACGTAGGTATGTATGTATGCATGTACACACGTATATACATACATACACATACAACTACGCTGGTGTAGAACTCTTCCTCGTTCCAACTTAGACTGGCTGGTATACTTGTCCGTGCTTGGGTTCTTCGTGCAGATCAGATGTATCGTGCACATGCATGGCAAACAGGCCTCTGTGTTGCTTAGATGGGGAGTCATAAGCTGAAAGACCTGCAGATGGGGTAGGATGTGCAGGCTAGGATTCAAGGGTCTAGGGTTCAGTGGCTTGGGCATATGGCTAAGCTCAAACAGAGGGATCAGGACGGGTGCTTACGGAACGTTTGTCTCCATGATCCTGCGGTCTGAGTGAGGCCGAGATGTATTGCTGGACTTTTCAGGGCGGTCAACTACTTAGTTGAAGGTTAACTTTTGGGGTTATTCGGGATTACAGTACCCTGAAGGGTTCAAGGTTACCTCCTCCACTACGAAGTGTATGCCCAATCCCCATAATTAAGGAGTATATCTTAAACCATGATCTTAAGGCCCCTACAATTTGAGGTGTATTCCTTGACTAAGGGTCACTGGGCTCTCTGGGTATGGCCTTGGATGCCTTAAGACTTCGGGCTTCGAATGGGCAACACCCGACCTTGAGGCTGTTGCCTTTGGGCCGCACAGCGCGACTAGCCTTTTCAGGAATAGGAGAGAAGGTTTGGGATGTAAGTTCTATGGTTTAGGACTTGAAGATTCCGGGTTTAGAGGAAGGGGCGCGTAGGGTTAGTTTAACCCCGTGCACAAGGGCCTCGCTCTCGAGGGTGCAGATGGCCCAGGCCTTGAAAACTGCGAAAGCCATGACGGGAAGGATTGGGAAGGCTTTGGAGTTCAGGGTATGGCGATTGTGTGGATGATGGTGGTGGTGGTGCTGATGTTTGAAGTTGACGGTGGTGGTACTGGTGATGGTGATGATGTCGATGATGCTTCTAACGGGATTTACCACAATACTTTACATTTACTGTGCTAACTACTACTGTGCAGGTTTAGTGAACGCCTGATGCTGATGATGAAGAAGAAGACGATGCTGATGACGATGATGATGATGATGATGATGATGATGACGATGGTGACGGTGATGTGAATGATGATGATAATGGTGTTGATGACGATGATGATGATGACGATGATGAACATCATGATAATGATGATAGTGACGATGATGGTGATGATGGTTATGATGATGTTGAAGATCAGGAGGAGGATGATGCTAATGATGATGATGGTAAGGATGACGACGATGACGGTGATGATGATGACGATGATGACAAAGTTACTGGCTATGATCGTGGTTATGATCATGGTTGAGGTGGTGATGGTGATGGACAGCTGGCAGTGACAGCGAATGTGAAGGTAACGATGAAAAGGCAAAGCCTTGAAGATTGAAGCAGTCGCCTGAACCATGATGCTCAAGTCTCACAAGCATTACTGAAGCCCCATCCGCCAGCATTGCGGACTTCCCTCATAGTGCTCACATCCCTTGCATAACAGCACTCGAAGACAACTACCCTAGCTACTAGTTCAAACTCTGCAAACCGCCCCAGTTAAACCGCGAACCCTAAACCTTAAACACTGAAAGCCGTAAAAAGCCCTAAAACCCACAACAGCCCTAAAAGCCCCAAGACCTAAACCCTAATGCAGCCCCAAGCCGAGTGGCTGCCCACGTCAGGGCCAGGAGGCCCAGGACTTTCGCGGCGCGCGCCGGCCGCAGAATTGCCGATCCCATGTTGGAATATTTGCCTCAATCCTTAAGAGTCATGTATAGGGATTCCCAGCACGATTTGGCCTTAATCCGGTTTCCAACTTTATGGGGTTTGCTATATGGGAGTCTCCGAAAGTAGGGGACCCTCACATAGTACCCCAAATAGTAGAATCCTTATAAGGACCCCAAAGTAAGGTACCCCTAATTTTCGGAAACTCCCATTTCGTGCCGTGGCGTTAAGGCTGTTGGAGTCCAGGGGTCGAGGAATAGGACGTTTTGATTTCCGGATTAGGGGTTTAGGACTTAAGGTTTAGGGTTTAGGGTTTAGGGTTTTAGGGTTTAGGGTTTAGGGTTTAGGGTTTTAGGGATTAGGGTTTTAGGGTTTAGGGTTTAGGAGTGTAGGACTGTAGGAGTTCAGGGCAAGTTTGGGTTTCGAGAAGGTTTCGCGTCGAGGTCTCTGGATTTTGGTTCGGTGCTAGCGGGAATGGGCGTTCTCGGAAGATCTCTTAACGAGTTAGAGCTAGAGGGCTTGAGATACATGTTAAGGGTAGCAAGGTAGCCGTTCTGGTGCTATCACGGCTGCAGGCCTATTGTAGCTGTAAGGATTTAAGGCTCATTTGCAATCTAACCAAATATAATTAATAACATGAAATACCTAGTAAAGCATAGCATAGTGCTGAATAGTAGAACAAATATAAACAAATACGATATAGCACAATCTCGGGCTTGGGATGTTTGGGACTTCTGCGGCTTGACGGGTCCGCGTGCTACAAGCCTCGGTGAAGCCTTGAGCAGGGAGCCAAAGCAGTGCATTCAGATTGGGGCTGCTCGGGGTTTAGGGTTTAGGGCGGTTTTTGGTTTAGGGTTTAGGGTCTAGGACGGTTTAAGGTTTAGGGTTTAGGGTCTAGGACGGTTTAAGGTTTAGGGTTTGGGGTATAGGACGGTTTAAGGTTTAGGGTTTGGGGTTTAGGGCTCTTGGAGTGAGGCGTTTTAAAGCCCGAAGGGTCCAAAGCACAGAGTAATTGGGTCCTTGGGTGTTTAGTAGAGTAGTTATGTAGGTTCACTATTCGGGAGAGTGTATGATTATGAACTACTTGGACCCTTGGGGAAGGGGTTTAGTGCAAGTACTCGATGGAAACCTCTTAAGGTCTAGTCTAGACTCCGAAACGCTAGTCCTAGCCTTCATTCCCCTTCCTACTTACTATAGGGGCCTTGATAATTAGAACAGGGTTTTCGGGCCCACTATACTACTATTATAAGAAGGAACCCCCAAAATAGTATTGGTATTTATTAAGGCCCCTATAATCCTCCCTCCCCCCACCACACAACCTCAGCCCCATAGTCAAAGCATACTACTAGCGGCGAACACCTCCAACCGTCAGGCCCGAAAACCCTAAACCATAACGGCCGAGTTTAGTCTGACCGTGGTTTTGAAAACTTAGACTAGGATCTCTTCGGTGGTTGATGGTGTTTTCTCAAAACTAACATCTTCCAATCATAGGGAATCCGTACGGAACAGTACTTCTACATATTCAGGTCCCTCGATGCTGCGCCTAAACCCTCAACCCAAGCCCGAACCCTCCCTCCGCGCGCCCTCGCCGAGCCCGTGAACTCCGGGCCGCCGCGGAAGGCGCTCGCAGTAGCCATGGACTCGCGGGGGGGGCGATGGAGGGAGCAGGATTATAGCATTCAACTTGCGACAACCATGCTCGAAAAAGGAATTTGGGAGTGTGTCAAGGCATGTTGTGGCATGTTTTGCACGTGGGGGGGGGGGGGGNGGGGGGTGAGAGGGGGAGGTTGATGTATAGACTTAACTTTCCAGAACCCAAGTCGGAAAAAGGATTTGGGGGTGTGTCCAAGGGTGTTTTGGTATTGTTTTGCGGGTGGGGGGGGGGGGGGTTGTAGGGTTTAGAGTTTAGGGAAGCTTAGTTTCTCTAGGCCATGGACCAGGGGGTGAGGGTGAGGATTGAGGGATTTGCATACAAAGTTTTAGGTTGGGGTGTGGCGCTGCGGTGGGCGTTTGGGGTTGTGGGATGTTAGGGCTTATGGACGTCATGAATACGTCCACTGGAACGAGTCTGGTGATGGTCATCATCATGATGTTCAGTCTGGCTCGTTCTGTCTTTCTCCTAAACCCTAAACCTTGAACCCTTTTATGGTTTGTCCTTGTCGTAAAACCCTACACAAACCCTACGCCCTGAATCCTAAACCCAAAACCCTGAACCCAAAAACCTAAACACCCCTAGCCTAGAGAAGGGGCCAGTGTTCGGGGATTTAGGTGTACTTGGAGGTTCATGGGTAGTCATAAGTGGGGTTATGGGGGCTTAGGGGTTTAGGTTTTAGGATATAGGATTATCGGGTTTATTAGTTAGGGGTAGCTACAAGTGGGGGTTCCAGTCCCCTAATAAGGGTTATACTTACAGGTACCCTATCTATAACTCCACTGGTAAATACATGAACCTCCAAGTACCTGAAACATGAGACTGGTGCTTGAAGATGGGTAAGTAACTTCCTAACGCTATAACACCGGTAACAGGAACTACGCTTAGAAGGCCAACGTATTCATAGTGCCAATGGCCATCATTGCTGCCGTCCGTACAATTGAACTCCTAACCTCACCTCCCCTTCGAAGGCGACATATGATTGCATGTCTGGTAATCTTTGGAGAAGGAGGCCAGAGCCCAAACAAGGATCAAGATACAAACAGCCGTATACGAAGCCTCAACCTTAAACCCTAAACCCTGAACCCTAAACCTAAAACCCTGAAGCCTAAACCATATATAAACCTAAAACCCTAAACCCAACCCTAAACCCTAAACCGTAAACCCAAAACCCTAAGCCCTAAACCCGAAGCCTACGGCCGAAGTTTCGTAACTTCCAAAACCCAACTCCCTCCTCGCCGGTCTGGCGCTGGTTGATGAAGCCTGGCCCAAGACTCAATGACGATTTGGGGGTTTCCGAAAATAGGGGACCCCAATATATAGTACCCTAAATAGTAGGATCCTTATTATAACGAGCCCAAAATAAGGTACCCCTAATTTCCGGAAACTCCCATTTAGGGTTTAGGGTTTCGGGTTCCCAAGATACTACAGCCCGGACGGTAGGCTCCAGTTTTTGAGGATCGGCTATGGGGTTCAAAAAGGGCTTAGGGTTTAAGGTTACTGTAAGGTCTAGGGTTTGTTGTTTAAGGTTTAAGGTCTGCTTGGAGGGTCGGGGGACTTAGTAAGTGGGTAGTAAGTATACTTATAAGTACCCTAAAAGGGACCCTAATTGGGGTTATGGTACTTATAAGTCCTTAAAATAACCAGTTACTAAGTCCCCTAAAGACCCTCCAAGAAAGGTCTGGGGTTGAAGCTTGGAGCTTTCGGGTTGCAGTAGCGAGAATGGATGGCGGGGATTCGGAACAGAGCGTCTGCGCTTAGAGCTTTCAAGGGCGATTGGGGTCTTGGTTAATCCTTAGAAGAATTTTGTTTTTTTGGGGGTGGTAAATTCTAGTACTTATACATTTATATTCAGAAACCTAAGGAACAGTATTGGCCCCTGTGCTCATGGACTTCTTCACATTTCTGCAGGCAGTGATGCAGTCCACCATTGCGTTCGCTGTCTTGTCAAGCAAAGTGGCTGGGATTTGCGTGCTCTTCACCCAAAACTCATCCAAGGCGAGGAGATCCTCTGTAGCGAGCCTTGGATGTCCTCGGCCGGGAAAAGCCGGCGCATTCCCATGCGACTCTCCGACGTATCTGGCAAGCAAGGTGTGATGCTGTGCCGGCAAGGTTCTTGTACTTGCAGGTTCATGGGTAGCCATAAGTACGGTTATAAGTCGGGTAGCTATACTTATAACCCATATTAGGGGACTTATAACCTACTTATAACTACCCATGAACCTCCAAGTAGTCAATGTGGTAGCCCGACCGCGACAGACAGGCTTGGGAGATGCTCCCCTGCAGGTTCATAATATAGGGTCCTTAATAAGTAGAATAGGGTTCCCTTTAAGGGTTCTTTAAAGGGTCCTATAAGGGGTATATGATATAGGGGCCTT
The DNA here is from genome assembly GCA_003297005.1 of Symbiodinium sp. clade A Y106. Taxonomy (NCBI): domain Eukaryota; class Dinophyceae; order Suessiales; family Symbiodiniaceae; genus Symbiodinium; species Symbiodinium sp. clade A. Next base: position 13,949 of record BGNK01004879.1, on the reverse strand, counting down.
GATATATGATATAGGGGCCTTGATAATTAGAATAGGGTTTTGGGGCCTATTATACTATAAGTATAATGTGGAACCACCAAAATAGTATAGGAAATTATTAAGGCCCCTATACTATAGCACGTCCAGCAGCAAGAAGAGAAAAAGTCCACAGAAGAGCATGGCTGGATCAGGTGAAGCCCCTGCAGATATAAACCCCGGTGTAAATCTTACAATCTGAAGTCCTCAGTCGCATCGATTCTACAAGGTCTGGGGCAGGGCTTGGATCTTCGAAGCCCTAGACCCTAAGTTCAGGACATCTCCCCAATCCTTCTGGGCTTCGGGTTTTAGGCTCGGGGCCCGCAATTTCGGGCTCGCGGCTTTCAGCATTTCCCAGCACAGGGCTGAATCGAACCACAACTTCCCACATCCCCGAAACCCCTGAACCTCACACTCTGAACCCAGAATCTCTATACACCATAAGCCCGAAGCCTTAAATCCTGAAACCCCAACTTCACACTCTGAACCCAGAATCTCTAAAGACTAAGCCCGAAGAGCTTAATCCTGAAACCCTGATACTTTGGGGAAAATCCGGGAACCCGGATGCACAGCCACACTTGACAATCGGATCTTCGAGATTTTCGTGAATGATATGCAACTTTATGTTCAACCGCCGAGATCAGTAGGTTGGCCATTCAAAAGCTCGCTTGTAAGGCAGGCAGAGAGCACTTCATGCCTGAAGCCTTAAACCAATGCTGTGACGGCAAGGGAGTCATAACACAGACCTATGCTGCATCGCAACAGTCTGTGCTCAACGAAAACTCTGCTTTGTCTGAGGCTTTGTCGAACCCCAGAAGAAGACACGCTCTGATAACGGTTAGTTAGTGTTCGCAGAATGCAGGCAGCATGAACACCACGTCTTCGCTGCCCCGTGCCCGTGAACATCCTTACAATCGCCTTGAAAAATGAAGTTCCTTCTCTATCTCGGGCTTAACATACACGCACACACACACACGCATTCGTACGCACACAGACATACACATGCGCACACACACACACATATACCGGCAGTCCCACTCTCCTGCGAAAAAGAAGCGCCTCTGGACCCCGTGAAGGGACGCTCCTCTCCGACATTGGAGCGGGTGTCCCCCAATCCAAGCTGTATCTGCAACGTTTCGGCTTTCTTACCGCGCAGCTGCAGGGCTTCGAGGAATTTGCGATTCAGAGTGTCGGTGCTTTCCCCTTCCAAATTGCCTCTAACAAGCCTCGGGCTTGAAGCTTTGACTCTCCGACCCTAGAGATCGTAAACCTCTAGCCCCTAAACCCACCACCTCAAACCCCAAAAAGATTACTAAGAGGATCTATGGTTTAGGATTAGGGCGTCCAAGGTTTAGGGTTTGGGGTCTAGGTTTCCCGAAGCTTGACGAAAGCCTCACTGGGGCGAGCTACTGGTCCCCGTTTCGGCACGACGTGAGCTGGATCCACACCGTTGCTTGTAGTCCAGTCCCCCAGTGAACACCATCGGACTCGGGTGTAGCTTGGGGCATCTCATATTTCTATAGGGGTTACAAGAAGCTGATAGTTGCAGCTTGGGTTCAGCATTTGAGGTTGATGGTTCCGAGTTTAGGAAACCCTGCCGAAGCAGTGTACACCAGGACCTCACACCCCTAAACCCAACACATCCCTAAGCCGTCATCCTGCAATCCTTGCTATCTGTGGACCCGATCACCCTACAACAGCTCGAATCACCTCTGAAACTCTGTGACACCCGATGAACACCCATTAGGCCGGATAAACCCTGAACCACCCCAAACTCTACGTCCAGAACCCCAAACCCCACCAAAACCTCAACGAGAGCCTTTGAGTCGTCTCCCCAGGATACAACTTGCCCTTCTGCACCCACTGCAACCTTGGGGCGGGGGGGGCAACAAGGTGGCAGGGTTTGGGCTGTTTCGGGCTTATGCCTCAGCAAGGAACTTGGGGCAAGGTTTAGGATATAGGGTTTCAGGCAAAGGTCTGGGGTCTCAGGTTTAGGGATAAGGGCGGCTGAGGCTTGGCTGGGTCCAGGGTGTGCGGCTTTCTGCGGGCAGTCGCGTCTCTTAGGCGGCCTTGTTTGCTGTCCCATGGCCCACCAATATGAAGTATGGGGTTTGGAGTTTAGGGCTTAGGGACTTGGGTTTGTGGCTTGGGTTCAGGATGCGGGATGGTAGTTGCTCAGAATACGTACCTGTCCCGGTGATGGCCATAAGGCATCTTTGTTTTGAACTCAAACCCTAAACCCTAACACGTAAAAATCCCAAACCCTAAGACCTTCTAGGCAACCCTCAAATAGGGTTTAGGGCCGATGTAGGGGCTGCTCTAAGTTCGGATCGTGCTACCGCTTGCGAGGCTCCTTATCATCGTAGTAAACTATGTTAGAGAGCCATACTTTACCACAAGCACATCTACACTCGTGGGTTCCTACCGCATGCCGAAGTCGGCTCAGAACGTTAAAGGAGCTAATATTGGGGATTATTAGGGAATTATTACAGTGTGGTATACGAATCCATGGCACCCTCTGGAACAACAAGAACACCAACAGCCCATCGACGCAGGGGGTTGAACCCCACAGCAAAAACCCGAAACCTCAGTATCCGAAACCCTTCAGGGACAACATCCCACATGCTAAACCTCAAACACTGCACCCTAAACTTTGCCCCTACATCCAAAACACCAGAGAGAACAAACACCGCAAACACCCGAACAGTGAGCTAAACCCGAAACCCTAGGCCCTATGTAAACCCTAAGCCCTAAACCCTGTAACAACCCTATGACTGGCCCCTTTAAAATAAGGGTACCCTTTTTCCTACTATTCGGTTTTAATAAGGGGATCCGAAAATAAAAAGGGCAAAAGGGTACTACTCAGGAACCTAGAAGCAATAAAACATAAACCCCAAACCTAACCAGCCCGCAGCTCCAGCATGACCATACCCCGTGCAGCTTCAATAAACAAGGAAGTGCAAGAAACCCAAGGTTTAGGTTTTGCTTTAGGGTTCAGGGTTTAGAGTTTACTGTTCAGGGTTCCCAGAGACTCCAATACCCCTTAATTACGGAATGTACCTTAAATCATATAAGGTATATTCCTTAGTTAAGGGGTATTTCAGCCTCTGGGTTCAAAGGTTTACAACCCCGACTCTCTCAGAACCCGAACTCTTAGAAGCCGAGTGGAAGCCGAAAATTTGCTCTGGCTCAGAGGATTCTCCGGGAGCTTCGGTTTAGGGTTTGGGGTTTTTGGGCTTAACGCGTTACCATAAGCAGGAAGCCATGTTATTTGCTGTAGATTCCTATACCATAGTGGTAACTTAAATTACCATAAAAGGAAGGCCTATGCTGTACTACAGATCCCTATGATGGTAACTCAAGTATCAGGCTAAGTAAGTTCCTTGAACCTAAACCCTTGTAAGACTGCGAGGATCCCTGAACTATGGTTTATGGTTTATGGTTTAAGGTTTAGGGGTTTAGGGTATAGGGTTTAAGGTTTTGGGGTTTAAGGCTTTAAGGTTTAGGGGTTTAGGGTATAGGGGTTGGGGTTTAGGGGTTTAGGCTATAGGGGTTTAGGGTTTAGGGGTTTAGGGTATAGGGGTTAGGCTTTAGGGGTTTGGGTTTAGAGTTAAATGATGGTAACTTGGACTAAGTTCCTGATCAAGAACGCAGGGTTCTCAGGGGGCCCGGCCGTGTGCGAACGCCCGCACTCGACTCCTTGGATGGTCGGTGAATGTAGGTTTAGGGCTGATAGGGTTTGGAGCTTGACAGTATATATAGGGTCTAGGAATTAGCGCTTAGAGGGTTTAGGGCTTAGCGCTTATAGGCTTTAGGGTTCACAGGTTTGGGGCTTATAGGGTTTCGGGTGTAGGGGCCTAAATCGTTAGCAGCGGATGTGGAGCATGGTTCAATTGTCTTTAGGGATCGGGCTCCCAGGGTTTATAGGGCTTAATATAGGGGCCTTAATCATTAGAATAGGGTTCCCTTTAAGGGGTTCTTTAAAGGGTCCTATAAGGGATCTATAGTAGGGGTATATGCTATGATATAGGGGCCTGAATAATTTCAATAGGGTTTTGGACCCCGTCATACTATAAGTATAATACGGGACCCCAAAATATATAATTTGTTTAGGCCCCTATAGTAATATCTTTTGAAGGCAGGGTATGGCAGACTAACAATTGCACAGAAGCTTGCATGAACAAGTCCTGGCCCCTCTAGTCTAAGGTGCACTACGTTAGCAGACTCATCATGGGGTTGCTGACTAGCCTGCAATACTGCCGTTGTGCAAATGGTTCAGCTTGCAGCGTTGTCTCAGGACTTGGGCTACATCATGAAGCAAATCTGGCCAACGTCTACCGTCGTTGAGTGCTCTACAGTCTGTGCTTTGGGATGTCCTTCTTAAGGTTCAGGCGTGAAGGTTTGAGGATTGGAGGGTCAAACCGATGAAGGAACCCGGGACTGAAGCCGGACTCGACGCGGCTTGGGAATTGGGTTTGGGATTTGGGGGAAATGCCTCCTTGCTCCCTCTGTGCAGGTGCAGGAGTAACAACAGGAGAAATGGCGCTCATATCCTCGAAAACACTAGCAGCAGCCGGACGGACAGTATGTAAAGCAGATTGAGACAAGGCGGGTGCAATCAGGATCGCAGCAATGCTGGTATACGTTCTAGCGATTGTTATCAGCGAGTAAGAAGCCAGAAGAAGATCTTGCAGTACAACCAACATGTGAGCGCGCCCAGTGGCTGAGGATGGGAGTACAGTGCCGCGGGAACTTCACCTGCGGGGTGTGTGCCAGCCCTAAAGGGTTTAGGGTTAATAGAGGGTTAGGGAATACTTGGAGGTTCATGGGTAGTTATAACTGGGGTTATAAGTAGGTTACTACCCGTGAACCTCCAAGCCCCCAAGTACGGCTTCCCTAAACCCCAAACTGTCTGACTGAAGAGTCTCCAGAGCCTAGAGTGCTGCTGCTGAGTTTGAGGTACTGAATCCGGTTTAGGGTCTCGGGGTTTAGGGTGTAGGGTTTGGGGTTTAGCACAACTTGCCTCCTTGTCTCGAATCCCCAAACCCTAAACCCCTAAACACCAAACACATAGCCCAACCCAAAACTGCTTGGCTCTCAACCCGTAGACTGACCCTAAACACCAAACCCTCAACCCTAAACCCTCAAACCCGGATCCTAAAGCGGCAACCTGAAACAACAAAAGCGCTGCAGAGACCTTACCTTGGCTTCTGTGGCATTCGAGCACCTTTTGCTCATGAGCTTCTTGAGAACCGCTCAGCGGTTCGAAAGTCCTAGCACTACGACTTGGGTAAAGCATTCCGAGGAGAAGCTCTTGGAGGCTCACTTTCACTGGGCACACCTACTTATAGGGTTTAGGGTTTAGGGTTTAGGGTCTGGTTTAGGGTTTAGGGTTTAGGGTTTATAGTTACTTGTTGTTGGCTTCACTTCATGATCCAACAGCAAGGCCGCAAGCCAACAATCCGAAGAAGACACCCCAAGCAGGAAACCCGTCGCCAAACCAAAAACGACCCTGTGCTTTGACTCATGCGCCCCTAGGTGGAGGCCTCCGACAGCCCCCGTCAGCCCTGTTCTTCCGTAAAGCCCGCATGCATTGCATCTTTGAGCAGGCTGAGTCTACTAAGAACCCGACCAGCCGCAAAACGAGTAAACTGAGAGATTTGATTCCTCCGCAAAGGACAGAGCTCAGAATGCCGCGACACTGAACACATGGTGTCTCCATCTTCTGCAGTCGAGGGCAGGTTGGGAGGGTTTCAGACTTACAGTCTTTATACTGTCGGACTGTGGTCTCATCGACACCTCACCAGCATCTGGAGACACGATGCCCGGAACAAGTGGAGGCTTGATGCCAGCCAGGCAGTCAGAAACCCGACGCATGGAACCCTAGCCAGTGAATTAGGGTAGAGAGCTTCTGACCAGAGCCTGACCCTGAACCCTAAAACGGTTTAGGGTTTAGGGTTTAAACCTTAATAACCCTAAACCGCAAACCCTAAAAACCCTAAACCCTGGCTCCCAAAATCTAAACCGATAGTTTCCTCCAAACCACATTACGCCAAAGCCTTTCTGCAGCCCCACAGTGCTTTCAGGGGCCGGGAGACTGCGCTGCGTGCGCTTCTAACCATGGCCTGCCGGGATAGACGAAAGGTCGGTGTGGAGTCGAGGGCTCAAGGGTAGGGTTTTTTATTTTTTTTTAAAGTGCAGTGGCCCCTTTCAGGGCAGGGTTTAGGGTTTAGGGTTTAGGGTTCAAGGTTCAGGGTTCAGGGTTTAGGGTTCCAGGTTCAGGGTTTAAGGATCAAATCAAGGGCCCTAGGGCTCAAAAGTATGCAGAATCATCGCCTTCTATGGGTCTTGGGCTATTCTTATACCTACCCCAAAGGGTCCGAAGTACCTACATGGGGAACACATACCCAAACCAGAATGCTAATTCCTAATACAGAAACCCTACATTCTACCATAGAGGTACTTAGGACTCTTTGGGTACTTTGTGGTGTTCAGGCAAGGAATACCCAGAGGCTCCATCGTAGTTCCTTTTTGGGGATTACCTTATAGGATTCTAACATGAACCCCCAAAAGGAACTACTATGGAGCCTTAGGGTAAGCATGTGGGGGTTTCCAAAAATAGGGGACCCTAAAATAGTACCCTAAATAGTAGGATCCTTATAAAATGGACCCCCAAATAGGGTAGGCTTCGAGGTTCATGGCTCTGGGACTCTACGGTCTTGAGGGTACGGTGTGGCGGTTTGGGATTTTCGTCTTGGCTGTGGGACATGAACAATTTTTTGGCAAAGTTTCAGGTGCTTAAAGTTTGAGGGTTTATAGGCCTTATTTTACGAGCTGAAGCAAAAGTGAGTACAAACATAACAGCGAACCCTTCTAAAGGATAACATTGGTGATTACGCCTCCTTCTATATTACATAGTGGTTGCAGGTTCAAGTCAAGGACTGTGCCAAGCAAGGCCAATGGGTTCCGAATTTCGGGGCTCAGCTTGATCGGCGTGTGGCGTCGAGCGCTGAGAATGGCCCACAAAAAGGGAACAGCGGAAGATCCCTAAACCCTAAACCCCATTATTAAATCCTACTGTAAACCCCATATTTCAATCCTAAACCTGTAATTAAACGCGAAAATCACCGCAACAACACAAAATCCTAAACTTTGGCGCAGATGATTTAGCAGATTTTGTGCAGATACACAGACTGTCGACTTGGACTTCGGCACTTACGACACTATGGCACACCCACTCCTTCTGCAGCGTGCGCCAGAGAGCTCTGACGGCAACAAGCGGCCTTGTAGGACGCTTATAGTATCCCTTATAGGACTCTTATAGTATCCCTTATAACTTATAGTACCTTATAGTATCCCTTCTAGTACCTTATAGTGTCACGTATAGTATCCCTTAATTATAGTACCTTATAGTATCCCTGGTAGTACCCTATGGTATGTCCAAACTCAGGCAGGCTATGGAACTCCCCTATACGGGTTTCACTTGGAATGCGTCCGCGTCTTTAATTTGTCTTTAATTTTTCGATTCTGTCGAGCAAGCCTTGTGGATCTAAACCTTAACGATTCGAGGGGCGAGAGTACGGCTTGATGTCGGAGAGTTTCTTCGCGCGAAGCCTGACCAGGACACGCGGGCCACAGCTGCCAGAAGATCGTAATAAACACGTAGTAAGAAATCCACGATAAAGCCATAGTATCGCCCATAGGATGCCCTGAACCCTAAACCATGAACTAAATGCTAAAGGTCACAAAGCCGCAAGTCTGCAACGGGCAACCTTAAGTACTCAGAAGAAGTCGTTCTTTCGCAGGTTCAGGGTCTTGGGTTGAGGGCTTGGGAGTTTCGGGCTCGAGGGATTTGAGGGTGCAGGGTCTAGGGCTCAGCCTTAGGGTTTTTTTTTGAGGGCTTAGGGTTTAGGATTTAGGGCTTAGGGCTTAGGGCTTAGGATTTAGGGTTTAGGGTTTAGGGATCTACGGCAGTAGGGCTAAGGGTTCAGGGTTTAGGGTTTAGGAAGCTTCACCCTAAACCTACAAGTTGCATCCCAGAAGGCCCGCAACGAAATCCTCTACGACTCCAAACCGGCAAGGCCCCTTTTTTTTAAACTTCTAAGCACCTTATCGTCCGGCTCAAAGGTGCTTCTCGGCAGGCAGCTGTCGAACTGGAAGCTAGGTTCGGGGTTATATGGGTGTACTTGGAGGTTCATGGGTAGTTATAAGTAGGGTGATAAGTCCCTTAATATGGGTTATAAGTACAGTTACCCTACTTATAAGCCCACTTATAACTACCCATGAACCTCCAAGTAGGGTTTCGGAAACTGGACGCTCGGGGTAAGATACCCTAAGCTGATCAAATTTCTAGGATACGTCCCGAATTCTCCCCGAAGGAACCCAATCGAAACCACGCCCGAGCTCCCAAGGCATCGTCTTTACGATGCAGATCCTCAGTGAAGCAGAAACAGCGAACCCACAAGCCCGAAAGCAATCCCTAATACAGGGGCCTAGATAATAACCAACCATGGAGTTCCTCATTATAATATTATGGTATAGTGGGCTCCAAAACCCTCTTCGAATTAGTAAGGCCCCTAAATCGTATACCCCTACTATAGATCCCTTATAGGACCCTTCAAAGAAGGAACCCTATTCTAAGTATTAAGGCCCCTGTATTATGAACTTGAAGCCCCATGACCTCAACCGGCAGCTCAAGAAAAAAACTCAAAAAGGGTTTAGGGTTTAGGGTTTAGGGCGAAAGCCCTGTGCCTGTCAGCCCGGGCATTGGCCACTTGCCTTCCTGCGCACAGAGCACAGAGGAAGAGCTGAAGCCAAAGAGCGTCGCGTTTTATCGGTTTCAGGGTCACCCTAAACCCTAAACACCCTAAACCCGAAACCCTAAACCCTCAACACCCTAAACCCTAAAGCCTAAACCGAGAACTGCATGGGTCCTTGAGCCTGGGGCCCCTGTCTAGGCAGTGCACCTGCTGACCCCCTCAAGTTTCCTTCGGCGGCATTAAACAAGGTTTCTCAGAGAGCCCAATACCCCATAATTAAGGAATATGGCTTAAGTTATATAGGGCTTCATATTATGAGTTAAGCTATATTCCTTAATTAGGGGGTATTGGGCTCTCTGGGTTAGGGGTTTAGAGCTTCTGGGGTTTAGGGTTTAGGGGCCTAGGGTTTTTAGGGTTTAGGGACAAACAAGAAAATGATATCATCATGTGATTTGATTGGTGCTGTAGGGTGGCATTATGACTCAGGACAGGAATCCCTGTGAAAGTTCAAGACAAGGAACGCACTTCCGACATCTCAGCATCGTTGAGGCCACCCCTGCCAACACGGAGCAGGTTCCACAGGTGCCAGGATTTAGGGGCTTTGGATTTAGGCTTGGGGCTTAGGGTTTAGGTCTAGGAGTTGGGCTTCAGGCTTCAGGGGGTTTAGCATTGAGGGGCAGAGCTGGGTGTGTGTTTCTGTTCGGTCTTTTGTCATCGCTCCTTTTTGCCCTCCCTTTGGGCCGAAGAGCACCTTCTGGCCTGAGATTTGTGGTTTCGTTAAGAACCGACTTTAGATGACAACAGAGTTGTTGATTCGGTTCAGACTGCATTTTTTTCTGAAAACTGCAGGCTAGCAGGTAGTGCCCAAACTTATTGGTCTTACCCCTACCACAACTGCTATCATAACGGTTTAGGGTTTAGGGCGTAGGATTCTTGCGACAACGGCTACTGCTACTACTGGGACGACCACTGCCTGCTGCTGCTCCACTTGCATCACAAGTATTGATGTCAGCACAAGTAAAGTCAGCAAGTGTCGTTTGCTGACTTGCGAGCATAAGAGATTTAAGCTCCGAAGCTCCCAGGGTCCCAGACGCAAAACCCTAAATCCCATACTCCGGACAGCTTATAGAATGTCAAACACAGAATGCCCAACCCGAATGCCCACCCCCGAGTCTCTTGTCTTCAGCTCAAAACTGCTATGAACTGAAACTCGATACACCCTAACTAACCTCAATTTTCAACCTCCAAGCCCCAAATTCCAAACCCCACACTCCGCATCCTGCAAACCCTGAACCCTGATCCTCAAACCCCGAACCCCAAAGCTGTACGACTGACGACAGATACTTAGCCCTTTCTGGCCTGCCACCAGAGACGCCTACCCAAACCAACTTAGGGTCCATCTTTGCGGGCAGGACATTCTCGTAGTGTCGCTGATCCTGCCCCCAAAGGCCGGCCACGAGGCATCTTCCCGAAAAAGGTGAGGGTTTTGGGGCCTAGGGTTTTGGGTTTGGGGTTTAGGGTTTGAGGTTTGGGGTTCAGTGTACGGTTCAGTGATGTTCAAGTTTTAGGGCTCTGGCTCTTAGAGGGTTGGATTTTTTGTGGTTTCCTGCACATTCAAGAGAACGTAGCTGTTGAGTATCCTGGTGGAACGAAAGGTTGACCTTCGGGACTAGACAGGGAGTATAATACACCCGAAGTGGTTAAAGGTTACCTGCTCCTACGAAGAAAATGATTCTTCCGCTTCTCGATCACCAAAGATATGCAGATCCGCCCGACGCAGACTTGGAAGACGCAAAACCAACCCAGTACCCAACGCTCCTCCACCTAGTGCTGACACCTCAGGATTTGGTATGCAGGGTTTTGTGTGAGTGCTTGGCTCTTAGGACAAAGCTTAACCGTCTTCACCCTAAATTATTAACTCTGGCTTTCGTTATTTAAGATAAAGTTTTCGGATGACTTCTGTGGTTCGTTACACACAGTCTGCGGAAGCTCCAAGCACCCCGTCAAACCTCGTCCAGCTTTCTGAGACCTCAGTTAAAACCATCCGGGTTCGCGCCTGGGTGTTTGGAAAGCCGGGATCCTCTATTCGGTGTTCTACCCAGTGTCTGCATTATGGTCCCCTACGCTCCTGAAGCTCTAGTAGCTCTTGTACGAACAGATCAACACCTAGACACTATATTGTAGAAGTTTCCCTAAACCTAACATAGATCTCTCTCTAAACCTGCAACAGAAGTCTCCCTAAACCATGTCCTTAAGCCCAGATCCTAAACACAAAAGCACCAGCCCGGTCCAGTGCAAACTGACGTTCCGGAACGGAGGCTGTCGAGGCCACCACTTTGGCAGTTCCACAGGAGTCCCGATACCTGGTACGGCATGGCTTTTTTCCAGGAGGCCAGGGGCTTTAGGCTTTAGGGTTTAGGGCTTAGGGTTTAGGGTTTAGGGTTTAGGGCTTGTTATGTAGCTCAAACCTCAAAGCAGGAAACCGCAAGTTTGGCCATTGGGACCCATCGCGTGTGGACGAAAGTTTGACAGGGCTTTAGGGTTTAGGGTTTAGGGTTTAGGGTTTAGGTCTCTGCTGGCTCTGTAGCAGAGCTTTGCTCTTCCCCCCGTCACGGACCCTGAGGCCCCATGCACCTGCACGGCGTATACTTCGGCCTGATCGGGGTTCCAACTTTGGTACTTCAAAGGCCTGGGTATATGCTAGTTAGTTACATGGAGCCTTAGACCCTAAACCTTATAGAACCCTTAGAGTCTTAGAGGAGCCTCTGAAAGCAACCCTTAAAGGAACCCTGCATGAAGCCTTAGGGTTAACAACCGATGTTGACCCCCACAGCTAGCGCTTCTGCAGGCCGTGGCACTCGTAGACGGCGCCAAACGCCGGTGCCTCGCCTTCATGCCGTTTAGGGTTGAGAGTTTAGGGACTCTGATTTGGAAGTGGGTTAGGCTCTGTAGAGTTAGGGTTTAGGGTTGTAGGGTATATAGGGATGTCATGAACAGCTCATGGAAACAAACAAAGCCAGAGCACGTCTTCAGCGACCTAACCTCAGAACACTCTTTAAGTCCTCCAACTCAAAGTTCTCCAAAAGTGGGATGAATCTGGGTGGGATGATCCTACGCAAGAGCTCATACAAAAGGAATCCTTCATCCTACCTACCTTCGTCCCACCTTTTTGAGGCCCCTGACCAACATGATCGGATTTACTCTTCGTTGCCAAGCTGCGCGGCGCCGAGGACGGCACTGCGAGGACTAGGTCGTCAGCTCGGGGAACCTAGTTCATGGTTGGGATAGGATTCAACATTTATATCTTTATTCCTTGTTGGCTTTAAGTACCCGTAAAAATGCAAAATGTTACCCAACTATGACAAAGGAACGGCGTTGCGACGGGAGTTGTTGTAGCGATACCTCGGAGGAAACGCCAACCTGAGCCTTTGAGGGCTCCAAGGTTTGGTGTATAGGGTTTAGGAACTTAGAGTTTATAGGGATTTGGGTTGGGGCTTAGGGTTCGGGTTTAGGGTTTAGGAACTTAGAGTTTATAGGGATTTGGGTTGGGGCTTAGGGTTTAGGGTTAGGGTGTAGGGTTTAGGAACTAGAGTTTATAGGGATTTGGGTTGGGGCTTAGGGTTTAGGGTTAGGGTTTAGGGTTTAGGAACTTAGAGTTTACAGGGATTTGGGTTGGGGCGTAGGGTTTGGGGTTAGGGTGTAGGGTTTAGGAACTTAGAGTTTATAGGGATTTGGGCTGGGGCTTAGGGTTCGGGTTTAGGGTTTAGGGCCTAGTTTAGGGTTTAGGAACTTAGAGTTTATAGGGATTTGGGTTGGGGCTTAGGGTTTAAATTAGGGTTCGGTGTGATGCTGAATTTCGGTTGCAGTTGAGCGCTTTCCAACTGCACCGCTCTCGGAAACAAAAAGCCTCCCGAACCTGAATTCCAAAGCCACCCCACCTCCCCCTTGACCTTGAATCCCTGGTGCTTAGTAGGGAATGGGGGAATGGATATTGGGACTATTATTGGGGAGTATTTCGGGACTATCATAGGGATCCATGCCCCCATTCCGTACTAAGCACCAGACAGTTGATAATGTAGGGAGTCTTCCCTTCAAAGGGGTGGAATGAAGGGGACGAGGCCGAAGTGCCTGGGGTGTCATGACGGCCTTCGCACAGTTTTGCAAGAGCCACACAGCCACCTATCTTCTGTAGGGGCTTTAATAATTAGACTAGGGTTTTGGGGTTTCCTTATAATAATTATAGTATAATCTCCCCCCAAAACCCTATTCTAATTTATCAAGGCCCCTACATTGCTGCCGGGCCAGCTGCGTGCTGTGCTCAGCGAGGTCAACAGAAGGGCCCTGGCTGAGCCCCGGGCCGGAGTTACAGGCAAAATCAAAGCTTTAGGGTTTAGGGTTTAGGGGTTTAGGGTTTAGGGGTTTAGGGTTTAGGGTTTAGGGTTTAGCGTTTAGGGTTTAGGGGTTTAGGGTTTAGGGTTTAGGGAAGATTAAGAGCCATGACAGTTCAAGTCGCCCACACAAACGTATGTAACGCAAAGAAGAGTAAAAAGAAAAAACAAAGCAACGACTACGACAGTAAGAACCGTGACAAAACAACAGCAACAGGCAAGCAGGCAAGCGAAAAAGCAAACGAGCAAGCAAGTCCAAAAAAGCACGGACACATCCGTCGCTACAACAACCAGCAACAACACGATCATCACAATGAAGACCCTGACAACCCTGATCTTAATAACCAAATACATGTGTTTATTCCTAGCACAAGTACAAGTAGAAGGAAGCATTGCCAGGCAGGTAATGCGTGGTACGTAGTACGTAGTATACAAGCCTGTAGTTCGATAATAACGTATCACGTGCTATATTACAGAACGTGATCCGTAGCACAAAATGCGATGTAGTACGTAGTACTTACAAAAAGAACACACTATGTAGGAAGTAGTCCTACGTGGCGAGTAGTAGAAGTTGTAATAGAAGTCGTAGTAGTAGTAGTAGTAGTAGTAGTAGTAGTAGTAGTAGTAGTAGTGGTAGTAGTAGTAGTAGTAGTAGTAGTAGTAGTAGTAGTACATTCAGGGCTTATGAAGTTGAAGCTTGCCCTGCGGCCGGAATCCAGGCCGTAAAATCGAACCGGGAACCTGTGTTCTTAAGCAACCTCCAACTGCTCCAAAGATGAGTCAATCA
>BGNK01004878.1:33359-46408 GCA_003297005.1 Symbiodinium sp. clade A Y106 | reverse complement strand
GAGACAGACGGAGACAGACGGAGACAGACGGAGACAGACGGAGACAGACGGAGACAGACGGAGACAGACGGAGACAGACGGAGACAGACGGAGACAGACGGAGACAGACGGAGACAGACAGAGACAGACAGAGACAGACAGAGACAGACAGAGACAGACAGACAGACAGAGAGACAGACAGAGAGACAGACAGAGAGACAGACAGAGAGACAGACAGACAGAGAGACAGAGAGACAGAGAGACAGAGACAGACAGACAGACTCTTTGATTCCTAGGGTCTCTCTCAAGCCCCCTACTTGTACTGTAGTTTTGGCCTTTTAAAGCTCCTTTTCGGGCGCATTCCGAGCCAAATGCGCTCCCCAGAAAAGATTGGCTATTGGGGGGATTTTAATCATGGGAGCAGGTGATTGGAAGAGCAATATGTACAGAGGAAGCTATGAGCCCATCAACATCCAATCCCCCCAAGATCCTGAGCGTTCGTGCATCCTATATGTCGGATCTCTCAGTGTTTCGGGAGCATGAAGCTCCAGACCTGAAGTCTTCAAGCTCGAGACCTTGCTCCGGACCTCCAAAGGTGCTTCGACTCAAACCCGATTCCCCGTGAGCATTAAGGATTGAAACCCCGTAGGCCCCATTTGGGTCACAAGCCCGGCTTTCTCCTCATGAGGCGCCTTGAACACGCCGAGTATATCAAAAGCGGGCACCATCCTCTCTGGCGGTGGGGCTGCGGAGAAGAAGAAGTCGTCAACAGTTATGAGTCTCAGCCTCTTGGTCTACGCAGACTGTAGGGTTTTGGAGAGAATGTCTGAGGCAAGGTTTTAGGTCCCCGCGTCTAGTGACTATGGCTGATTTCAGGCTTTCTCAAGACTTCAGAGCAGTCTACTCGAAGTTTTGCTCTTGGAAGCATGAACCTTATGTTGTGACATAGGAGCCCAACAGCTGAGCCGACACCTGCATGCATAGGGATATTTTCCTGGGTTGCGGCGTGTTCAGCACAGCTAAGAGGCCGGATCCGCCTTTTGCTAGACCTGTTGTGGGGGCAGTTGTGCGTGCATTACGTTCCTTCTTGGAGTCTTACTTCTCAGCGGTCCGTTGCTTGAGCCCTCGCCAGTGGCGGCGGAACTTAAATCGTAACATGCGCCTCAAGGCAAAGACTCGCAGGCCAACATCTTGGATCAGCACCTTGGTCTCATGGGGTTACTTTCCCGCTTCGTGAGCAAGCGCTTTACTTACCCTTTCCGTGTGAGTAGTGTGTGGTTGCCGTTACGCAAGACTGCAATCCATAGGTCTACGTTGCTCTGCCCTCAATGTAGCCCTTGCCTCACGCGGTCTCCGTGGGATATCGATGCAAAAGTACGAATGAAAAACCGTAACTTGATTCCATTTCACCGCACGGCATGTTGACCACAGACATCCCCCAGTTAAGCACTTGCTGCGGTTCTGACCTGTCAGAAATTGACTGCTGAACTCGTCCCAAGTACACCCACGTGAACTGGCCCACCTGCCCACCCCCAAACCACCCTTTGGAACTCCAAGCATAGCAGGTACCACGAGCCGGCATTTCTCAGCCCCGAGCCAGCAGAGATCCACCACGATTCCGCCTCAAGCATTGTGTGCCTGGGCATAAACAGAGGAATTGAGGATTTGTGCCGCTTTGGCTTCTGATTGGTTTTCTGATTCTTGAAGCCGAGCACGGCTAGTAGTCGTATTGAACAAATTCGATGACGACGATGACTGCTACCACGCACTACTACTCGTACCTACCACTGCCTACTCCTACCTACTGCTGACTACTACTACCTACCTACCATCTACTACTACACTACTACCCACTACTTACTGCTAGCTACTTACTACTACGACTACGTCTTACTACTAGTACTAGTACTGACTAGCACGAGTACTGAAACTGGTGCTTCCACTAGTTCGTACTCGTGCTCAGAGATACTAAAATACTATCACCAGTGACTAGGGCTCGGAGTCGGAGTCGGAGTATGAGCAGGTGGAGGAGCAGTGGTAGTAGTAGCAGTAGTAGTAGCAGTAGCAGCAGCAGTCGCAGTGGTAGTAGCAGTAGTGGTAAGTAGTGGCAGTGGTGATGGTAGTGGTAGTGGTAGTGGTAGTGGTAGTGGTAGTGGCAGTGGCAGTGGCAGTGGCAGTGGCAGTGGCAGNCAACGGCTATTACTACTTCTACTTCTACTCCTACTACTTCTACTATATGCTGTTACTACTACTACTACTACTACTACTACTACCACGACCACGACGACGACTACTACTACTACTACTACGTACTACTACTACTGATGCCTCTACTGCTTGTACCGCAACAACAACAACGGCTATTACTACTTCTACTTCTACTCCTACTACTTCTACTATATGCTGTTACTACTACTACTACTACTACTACTACTACCACGACCACGACGACGACTACTACTACTACTACTACNCAACGGCTATTACTACTTCTACTTCTACTCCTACTACTTCTACTATATGCTGTTACTACTACTACTACTACTACTACTACTACCACGACCACGACGACGACTACTACTACTACTACTACTACCGCTACTAGTATTGTGACATTCAGAGTCTTGGCAAACAGCCATTTCCTTGAATAATGACTTTGACGATGTGGATACGGTTTTGATATCGTTTACGATGTGGATACGGTTTGGATACGGTTTTGATACGATGTTGATACGATTTCGATACGATTTCGTAGCGATTTCGATACGATTTCGTTATGATTTTGATACGATTTCGATACGTCTCCAGCCTCCCCCGGGACTGGTTTCGATGTGTTTGCTATAGGTTTCTGATATGTTTTCGGACTTGCAGCCGAGCTGCTTTCCGAGCCGTGCTTTCCCGGGTAGCTGTATTGTAATCGCAACCAGAACCGTATCAGCAGTCGTAAACGGGAAAAACCCCTAAACCATAAGAAAACCATAAGATAATCATAAAACTAATTCCCGGCCCAAACCCTTAGTTTGCCAGGTGTGATGGTCGCAATACTAGTACTACTACTAGTACTACTACTACCACCACCACCACCACTACTACTACTACTACTCCTGCTACTAGAACTATAGTTTTAGTAGCAGTATACTGCTGCAACCACCAATACCTCTACCACTGCCATACCACTACCACTGCTGCTGCCGCTTCCACTGGCACTAGCACCACTACTACTAGTACTACTGCCACCACCACCACCACTACTAGTACTGCTAGTACTGCTAGTGCTGCTAGTACTGCTAGTACTGCTAGTACTGCTAGTACTGCTAGTACTGCTAGTACTAGTACTAGTGCTAGTACTACTACTTCCACCAGCATCAATAGTACCACGACTACCTACTACTGGTACTTACGACTTACTACCTACGAGTTACTGTCTACCACCTGCGACCTGCTACTACCTGCTACCTACCACCTGCTACTACCTACTATCTACTATCTTCTACCTATTACTACTTACCACTGCTTATAGTAACATACTAGGGCTACCGGCTACTGCTTAGTACTACTTACTACTACTTGCTACTCCTCCTCCTCGTCCTCCTCCTACTACTACCACCACTACCGCTACCACTACCGCTACCACTACCACTAGCACTACCACTGCCTACTACTACTACTACGACTACTACTGCTCCTATTGCTTCTACTACTGCTGCTACTACTACTACTTCTACTACTACTACTACTACTAATTCTACCAATACGACTGCCCTGCTACTACGACTACTATTACTACCACCACTACTACTACTACTACTACTACTGCTGCTCCTACTACTACTACTACCACTACTACCACTACTACCAGTACTACCACTACTACCACTACTACCACTACTACCACGACTACCACTACTACCACTACTAGCAATATTACCACTACTACCACTACTACTACGCCTACCACGAGAACCACCATTACCACTACTACCGCTACTACCACTACGACCACGACCACCACTATCACGACCACCACCACCACCACCGCCACCACCACGACCACGACCACGACCACTACCACTACCACTCCAACAACAACAACTACTGCTCCTGCTGCTACTACTACGACGACGACTACTACTACTACCACTACTGCTACTACTACGACGACTACTACGACTACTACGGCTACTACGGCTACTACGACTACTACGACTACTACGACTACTACTAGTACCTACTCCTACTCCTACTCCTAGTCCTACTCCTAATTTTAAGCCTACTCCTACTTCTACTCCTACTCCTACTCCTACTCCTACTGCTACTGCTGCTCCTGCTCCTGCTCCTGTTCCTCCGCCTGCTCCTGCTCTGCTGCTGCTGCTGCTGCTATTGCTACTGCTACTGCTACTGCTACTGCTACTGCTACTGCTACTGCTACTGCTACTGCTACTGCTACTGCTACTGCTGCTGCTGCTGGACGATGACGATGACGATCTGCTACTGCTACTGCTACTGCTACTGCTGCTGCTGCTGCTGCTACTGCTACTGCTACTGCTACTGTTTGCTACTGCTACTGCTACTGCTACTGCTACTGCTACTGCTACTGCTACTGCTGCTGCTTCTGCTACTGCTACTGCTACTGCTACTACCACTACTACTGCTACTACTACTACTACTACTAATACTACTGATGCTGCTACTGCCACTGCTACTGCTACTACTGCTGCTGCTGATGCTGCTACTACTACTGCTGCTGCTGCTGCAACTACTACTACTACTACTACTACTACTACTGCTACTACTACTACTACTACTACTCCCACTACTACCAACCACGAACACTACTACTACTACTACGACGACGACGACTACTACTACTACTACCGCTACTACTAGTACCACTACTTCTTCTTCTTCTACTACTACTACCACTACTACCACTACTACTACTACTACTAATTACTACTACTGCTCTTTTTGTACTACAACAACAACAACAACTACTACTAGTACTACTACTACTACTACTACTACTACTACTACTCCTACTACTTCTAAGTACTACTTCTACTACGACTACTACCACTACTACTACTACTACTACTACTACTACTACTAGTATTACTACTACTACTACTACTACTACTACTACTGCTGCTGCTACTACTACTGCCACCACAACCGGTGCCACGGCTACCGCTACTGCTGCTCAATGCTACTGCTACTACTACTACTACTACTACTACTACTACTACTAGTATTGACAGCACCACAGCAGCAACAACGACAACAACAAAAACAACAACCACAGCAACAACAACATTCTGTTCGGATGCTGCCTTCAGCAGCAAAGGGAGCTGATGCACTTCCAGGTTGTCCTTACCACGCGCACTGTGCCCCTTGCTGGGTTTCCTGACCGTTTGCTACTGCGGCACGCCTCTCGGCAGCGTCTGGGGGATGTTATTCGTTTGTATTCCGTGCAAGACAGCGGCTGTTGTTTCCAAGCTTCTCACCGGTATTCTGTGAGTAGTCCCAGGGCCGCGGGGACGTAACAGATGTATCAATTTACGTACATTTTCTGAAATAGGATTGAGGACCGAATAAAATTATATAGTGCGCGTGCCAAGCTTAGCAGGATTAAGTATCAAGATTGCCGCCAGGTTTAGGACTCCGATATCCTTGTGCAGCAGAAGCCTCGCAGCCGCCATCACCACCAGCCCACAGCTACGACGAAGAAGATCAGAACAGGTAATGTCATCCGGGGTGATGCTTTTCTGACGACCATCAGCAGGGCCTCAGCAATGGGATCACCATCATCATGATCATCATCCTGGTTGTCGTTGCCGTGGTCGTCCTGGTCAAGAAGCCCGTGCTTTTCCTCTTAATTATCACCACCATGATCATCGCCGGCATCATGACCGCATTTCCTATGCGATATCCTCATTATCGTCACGATCAGCTGAAGGAGCAACACCACCATCGGCACCACTACCATGTCTGTTCGTCTGATTGCAGTGCTCTACTTCGTTTCAATAGCGTAAACATGAAGCTGTCTCAAGGATGCTGGGACTGCTGATCCTTGAGTGGTTGCAAGGACTGCTGCCCAGAGGGAAACATGACTGGGTATTGTCAGTCCTTACTCTGGACCTGCGGGCATTCGGCATCGAAAGCCTTCTTGTTGGGAGTTTGGAGTTCCCCTCAAACGGCTGAAGTGCATGCGGGGCTTAACTTGAACACTTGCACTGCAAAAGCCCTACTCTTACTGTAACTGATGTGAACCAGAACCGTTTTTTCTTGCCAAGCCCGGAATCCACTTAAGCCTTCGATCCCAAGGCTTTGGATCTCTTGAATCACCAAACCGACAAGGCTGAGCTTAGTTCGAAACCCATCAGGCAACACCTTCCAGATCACGATGGTCTCCATTGCCCTCTACAGTGGAGCAGCCATCGGCTGCACGCTCTTCCTCAGGAGCGGTCTGCCTTCTTGCACAGAAGCCAGTGCTAACCGCTGTGCATCCTACGCCTCAGACATGAGCTTTAAAGCCAACGATACATGTCCGGCAAATTCTGCCGACCGGAAGCCGTAAGTCCTGAACCTCACAGCCGTGGGTTTTGCCTTTAGGGCATTTGAGTTTGGATTTTGTTGTCCCTAGGTGGGGCTCTCGACAGATTCGAAGCCTGCACGGCTCTAAGCTTAGGATGGATTGTTGTGCGTCTCGGATTTAAGTTTGACTCGAGGATTGAGGGAGTATACAAGTTGAATGCATGCCTTTCTGTCACATGCGCCACCGTGAAAGCACTTGGCGACTGACATGAATTCTGGCTCCCACACTTTCTCGCAGTATGACCGGAGCAGGCAGTTTCCCGAATTGTATATACCCGCCAAACTTGTACTTCTAATTCTACTTCTATTGAATTCCGGCCCTCTAACTCTACCGACCACAGGTTGAAAGTTGCCAACCGTAAGCCTCCAGCGCTGACTCGGGCAGACACGCTCTGCAGACAGATGAGCTCACGCTGGCCCTCGGCAAGTTGCACTTGCTTCTGGACATGCAACATTGCCTTGACAGTTAACATACTGTCGCCCAGTATGTTTGTGAGATGTTCTTTACATTCGTAATTGAGTGTGTCTGCACTAGCACGAGAATCAAGTTTGGCTAGGTGCAGGCAACGGTACACGACATAGGACATGCCAGGTGGCATCTTTCAACATATGCCATCGCAGGTGACGACGTGTAATGTAACAACACACAACCTCCAAATCGGTCATATAGCAGGCAGCCAAGAGTTGCTTTGGGGTGCGGGCCGGGGGGTGGNGAGCTGCCATCTCGGTCCGGGCCAGAGGCTGTCAGACCTTCGGTCGGAAAGCAGGATGCTCTGGCATAGGGACCCTTTTGGGGGGGGATGGTGCCGTCGAAAACCTGATATTTATAGCGTTTTTGAAGGTTGAAACAGCATACTGCAGAAGGATCTCTGGCATTTGATTGATGCAGTGTCACGAGCGTTCATGCCTTGTGCGAGCATGCCCAGAACAGCGTTTCGCCACTTTATATTTGACATACTTCAGAAGGATGTTGGGCATGTCTGGCATAAGACGCACTGTCCCAAGCGTTCAGGCCTTGCGCGGGCATGCCCATCATGCCGGTGTTTTCTGTGTTTTGGCTTTTTGCACAACACAGTGCACAACGTTATGGTGTTGGCGATGATGATGGTGATTGCAAAAATGGGGTTGACTGTTCGAAATCTTGTCTAACTCACATTAGTTTCCGGCAGGCGCTACAACCTTGTTTTTGCCCCCAACTGTGCCAAAACCTGGGTTTCCTAGACTGTTACGAATACACAGTAACACGGCGGGCTATGTGCCCGCACCCAGATAGATAGCAAAATAGATAGATGCATAGATATGGGAACAGGCAGATAGATAAACCGATGGGCAAAAAGATAGATAGATGTAGATATATATTCGTGAACGCAGAATGGTAGTTTTCACTATAATGGTGTGCATGTTCAAACATAAGGTAGTATATGGACGCGCACGCGACTGTAGCTCATATATTTTTGCCTATCATACTAAGTGTTCTTATCTAATTACAGCATAGCTGACCACAACACACCTTAGGCAAGGTGCATTGTGGAAGACGATACGCTTTGTGTTTGTATGTGCAGACACTCATAGGCGAAAGACTACCATTCCTAACGGCAGGGTCAGTCGTACACAGCAGCATTTGGTGATAGACGTGAGATATGCTGTGAGGCATCTCAATGAGTTTCTAAACTTGGACGAGTACATACCACAGCATGCAGGTTGCCCAGTAATGTAGTGATGTTGAGTGATGTTCAGCGCCGTTACGATGAACAATCTGCACAGAAGGTTTCAACATATCTAGTTAACCGCAGCAGCATTTAGCAAGAAGTTCTTTTCCGGCGTGGCATTTCGAATTTGCTGGACATGTCAGAAGCAGCCGGTACTGCTGAGCAATGCGTTTGATGGTGTTCGCAGGCATGACGTGATACCCAGCATCTTAGTTGGACAGCCGTGCGTTTGTGTCAAAGGTATACGTACACTGTGGCTGGCAGTGGCAGTCTGTACGTTTCTGTATGTAAGCATGTATCTAAGCATGTATGTATGTATGTACGTATGTGCGTGTTGTTCTTTCGCTTGGTTGTTTGTGTGTTTACATGTTTACATGCTTGTATGTATGTATGCACGTACGCAGGTACACAGGTACGTGCGTATGTATGGATGCATGTGTGCATGCATCTAAGCATGCATGCATGTATGAATTTATGTATGTATGTATGTATGTATGTACGGAAGTATGTAATACATGTAAGGATTTATGTATGTGTGTGGTGCATGCTTGCATGAATGCATATACTTTTCCATGAGCAATCATGTGCGTACGCACGTGTGTACGTATCCACGCATACATAGATAGACTTTGTGGATGTGTGATAGTGTACATATGTATGCATGTATGTCTGGGTGTGTGTGTGTGTGGCTATGTATGC
Organism: Symbiodinium sp. clade A Y106; assembly: GCA_003297005.1. Taxonomy (NCBI): domain Eukaryota; class Dinophyceae; order Suessiales; family Symbiodiniaceae; genus Symbiodinium; species Symbiodinium sp. clade A. The sequence goes on along the minus strand of BGNK01004878.1, from coordinate 37,427 downwards.
ATATATGTATTGAAGCATGCATGAACGCATTGATGGATGCATGCTTGCACGTACATACGAATGCATGTATGCACGTACATACGTATGTACGCAGGAAGTTAGGTAGGTAGGTACTGGTATCTGTGGATGTATGGATGTAGATGTATGGATGGACGGATGCACGTATGCATATACGTACGTGTATGTTGGTGTGTATGTATGTGGCTGCGTATATATGTCTGTGAGGGTGTATGTATCTCAGTGTGTGTCGTGTTCATATTAGTACCGGTGCATCTGTACGAAAAGTACACACGTACATGAATACATACATTAGTTTTTACCCACATGTCCCTCGACATGTATATGTACACACATATGTGCACACATACAAACACTTTTTATCCAGACAGGTTTTGGATTTACTACCGCTGAATGAAGCATGAACTCAAATGTTGACGATCTCCAAGGGGTATATCAGGCTCCATGATATCGTATTTGCAGTGGCCCTGTAGAGTCTATCTAGCTTTGTTCCGATGGTACTCATGGAGCTTGGCATGCAGCGTCGGACATCCATTCTGCAAACTCTGCTATGTCTTGTTGTTCGCTTCGTGCTGTACCGTTGAAGGTGTGGCACTTCGCTTTACCACACTATCCGTTTGTATTCGCTACAAGGTTTATTCACTGCAGTCGCCACGGGTAAGCCCAAAGTTGACACAGAGGGGTCAAGTCACAATTCAGGAATGGAAACAGGCAAGCTTAACTTGTCCTGAGAAACGGACAAAGAATGGCGGTGCTGCTACCGGGATATGTTGGCCTGGGTTACATCTATCCTGTTTGTATTAGCAGCTTGTCATGCTACCTACCTATTTGTCTTGGTTTCGTCGTGCTCCTGCCTATCCGGTGTCGGTTGGGCGATTTCGGTCAAACAGCAGTGGCATTACCCCTTGCGTGGCCTTTATTGGTTGAGGTGCGATGAACTCGTTCAGAAGGCTCTCATGCAACCCATTATGCCGTTTGACAGGTCTGAGCATGACAGTCTGACAGCCTGTGGTGTGAGGTTCGTTGCCGATTTTTCATTGGAATGGAGCAAGGTCTCCGGTCAGGCCTGGGGTGCTTGCGGCCGTCCATTGCTCAAGCAGAAAGTCTGTGGTTTGCTTTTCAGGGTTGAGTGCTGAAGTTGAAGAGCGCCCTGAGGGTGTGAACATGAACAGGTCCAGGGTAGGGTCTGGATTCATAGTGACGCTTTCGTGTCCTTGCTGCTTGAAGCAGACAGAACAAGGACCCAAGTTTCAGCAGTGCTTATACCTGCTGGGCTTCTATTGCCATAAGCTTGACCAGGGTGCGACGCGTCAAAGAACACCCTAACCCGTCTGATAAAATGCGACTCCAACGAGCATGCAAGTCATTCCTCGGGCCCCATGCCCAGAATTCCCAACACTTGAACATTTTCTTGCGGCTGCAGTGGCCCAGCTCAGTGCAACTTATCGTAAACCTCAGGCCTTGAGAACAGTACACTGCCAGCAAGACTCACTAAGACATGAAGATGCCAGCATATTAGTGTAGCCTAGCTCTATATCAGCATTTATACGAGCCAAAGAAGCCAATCAAGTGGTGCTCTGTGACAGTCATATGGAGCCTGAGTCCCTAGAAATGCGTAGATCACTGAGGCACATAGGGCGTAGTAATAATGGGGATTCCATCGCCAAAAGGGTCTACATCAGGCTGGGGTCAGGGTTGAGGATTCGTGCCTCTACGGCAGCCGCGGAGGATCAACTGGATATAGCTGTGTGCATGTTTCATGTTCAGCAGCCCCTGGTATGCTTTGTTTTGGAGCCCGCCATTGCTTGGGTAATCCTTTAAGCAGGAGAACCTGTAGCCGTCGCAGCCAGGAGTGGAGGAAGAATGCCTTGACCTGGCTATGCATCGTGTCACCTGGCAGAGCCAAGAAGCGTTCACGTTTCGGTGCCATTCCGCCACCTGCACAGTTCTGCACCTGCTCCTTTTGTCCCCTCGCTCCCTCGCCTACATATCCTGCTGGACTAGAACCACCGGGGCGGGTGGCTGAGGTTTCGTTGAGCGTGCCTGTGGGTGTGTGGGTGGTTCATGGGTTTCGGGTTCAGGGCTTCGCGTAGACTCACGATACGTCCTCCGGCTTCGAACCGCAAGGACCCTGAAACCCAAAACCATTTCAGTCGAGTTCGTATCCCTATAAGCCCACGACAACTTTTCAATTCTCAGCCCTCCACCTCTAATGTCCCAAGCCGATGCCGGAAGCCTCTCAACAGTCCTTTTTGAAAAAGCGGATCCCGAATTCAGAAACTCGCACATTGACCACCAATCTCATGGTTACTTCCTACACCTTGCAACTCATCACCCGCTAGCCTCTTGCGTTCAACCTCGCTCGAACTCTTGAGAGAGGTTCTTCTTTGCAGCAAGCCAAGTTCTGGAGGCCTGGCCACTGCATATTCAGCGTAGAGGTGACGGCACCCGCAGTTGCCAACAAATCAGAATGATGATATCTGTGCCAATCGAAACGCTAGACACGAGCAGACATGCATCGGCGAGATAATGCCATTGTTCCCTAAGCAGTGTGGTATATAGCAGCATGATGCAGCATGGTTTTCTTACGTTCAGGGTAAAGAGGTATTGGGTCAGCGTCGTTCGAGGCGCCAGCGCTCCCGCCGGGTTAGCGGCTCCCGCTGTGGTGCAGTGTGCAGTTATCCGGAGTAAAGTCCCAGTATTTCCAGTCCAGAGGGGTGCGGCCTTCTGTCCTGCTTCCAGACTTCCAGCTTTTCGGTCCTTTGGCGGTGGCGGTGGTCTTGTCGTGATAGTCTTGGTCGTCGCCGTGGTGCTATAGTAACTAGTAACTGTCGTCGTGCCAGTATTGGCCATCGTGGCGGTCCCCGTGGTCCTGGACGTCTTGTCGTCGTGGTCGTCGTGCTTGCGGTCCTAGTGATCCTCGTCGTCACGGTCATGGTGGTCATGGTCGTCGGGGTGGTCCTGCTGGTCCTGGTGGTGCTGGTCGTGGTCGTCCTGGTATCTTCAGGGCGTATCTGCTGCATGGTCTTGCGCTGATTGGGGTCTACGATGGCAAAATTATCATGCTATACATAATCGGCATTACTGTCGTCATATTCTCAACAGTCTCTTAGAACGACAGTCAGGTTCAGTTGCATTGGGTTTAGTAATGATAACAACGAGCAGCAAAACTGTTCCAACATGCTAGCAGGCATCACCAGGATACCAAACGTTGAAATTTCGCGAATGCTAATTCTCATAATGATAAGTTAGCCAAATGTTGTGTCGACAAGGTTTCCCGAAGAAGTTTCTCTACTAGTCGTGCTAAGGAGATACCCCTAACCCAGCAGAGAACAGTTGCATTGGGCTACTTGATCTTCAACCCTCCAACCTCATAGCCCCAAAGTGGACTTCAGGGTACGAGACTCGTCAAGGATTAGTGCCCCGATCCCTGCGTTACAGATTGAACAGAAATTAAAAAGACCAATGCGCATTAGTGCTTGGCTTTGCGCCCCAAGCCGGACCATGCTGGAAAAGCTGAAGCTCGGAGGAGTTCCGGCCGTGGGGAATCAGCGCAAGCGCAGACTCTCCGGATGCAGAGGCAGTCGCATCTTGCTACCGGCCTGAGGTCCTATGTTGCTCTTCGTGTGTATTGCCTTCGCTGCACTGCAGCATGCAAGTCTCAAAGGATGAAGGGCTTCAGAGTCTTCAGAGTGTAAATTGGTGCTGGGTAAAGCAGAGCTCCATTGCTTGTCCGCACGGCGGCTCGGACGGAAGAGATGAGGCAGCCAGGGGCGTTGCGGTTTCAATCACATCCCTTGACGAAGCAGGTTCAGGGCTCCTAAAGGCTGAGGAGAAGATGTGATGCACCGTCATGGATCGCACGGGTATGCATGTACACAGACAGACATACAGACAGACAGACAGACAGAGAGGCAGAGAGGCAGAGAGGCAGAGAGGCAGAGAGGCAGAGAGAGACACAGACACAGACAGAGACACAGACACACACACACACATGTCACACATCTATATACCTCTCTCTCTATATAATGTATATATATAATATATATA
>BGNK01004878.1:1177-22198 GCA_003297005.1 Symbiodinium sp. clade A Y106 | reverse complement strand
GGAGGGCGAGGTCGGGAAACGGGGGGGGCAGGGGGGGGGAGGCAAATTCGGCAGCGGGTCGAAAACAGTCGCTAAAAACGGGTGGAAGTTTGCGCAAGAAGAGAGGCCTTTGCGGCGGATAAGTCGTGAGCACACGAGAGAATGCCGGGCCGCCGGATTAAGCATCCTCATGCGATGAACTTGCCGACAAGCAGAGGACATGCTAATTTTCGAGATGGTCGCGGCGTTGCCACTCCTCTTTCTGTTCGCAGTGAACATGCGAGTGCCTGCTTCGAGCAAACGAAGGGGGGGGGTAGGCCTGCAGGGAGGCTAAAAATGGGAAAAGGTCAGCCTTGCATGTGGGCATCGATCCGGAAGTCTAGCTTCTAGATCATGGGATGTGTGGATTCATGTTAGAAGATCGGGCTTTGAAGCTTACACTGTCTTTCAGCATGAAGTAGTGATCAATACTGGTGCATTGGTGCACATGTTCGTTGCTCTCGATCACTGCTTTCACCGAGGAAGATGTTGCGCCTGATGTGCATAGGCAAAGAGAGCTGTTAGGGTGTGCGCAACAGTAGTCCGTGTTGGGAAGCACATGACGCATGACCTTACTTCGAACGGCAGCTGTGCTAGATCCATGCTCTACGCATGTACGCAGTCCATCCAAGTCGAGGATGTAGTAGTTGCAGCGCATCTCTTCTCCGACTTTGCTCTAAAGCCTAGTTTCGTCGTGAAGCTGGTCTTCAAGGCCTTTGTGCCCATCACATATTCGCATGTGGAAGAAAAGCCACGAGATGCTAACAGGGAGAAAAAGGCCTTAGTCTTCGGACGATCGTAGGCTTAAGAGCTCTTCAGAGGCAGTTTTTCTTCAATCTCTTGGCCTGTTCCCTGAAACATTTTGCACATCTCACCCGGAAGGTCTGTGCGCATGGCGCAGCTCTCACGGAGAAGTGCCGCCAGATTCCTGCTTTCGTGAACCAGATTCCATCTCCGGAGCCGATTGAACCTTGGCGTGTAGGATGTTGTGGATTCGAGCTGCAGGTCACTGCAGGTAAATGCGGAATGTGTCACAAAACTAGGCTTTTGTGCTTGGGTCGAGATGGCTAGGCCTAGACTACGAATATCGGGATGTAGAAATCGAAAACTGAATCGACAACAACACTGCCCGGTCATCGCACTAATTACAGTGGCGACAGGTGAAAAGCTACAACAGTAAACACTGAAGATGCCATTCTTCAACCGAGCACATGTTTTTCAAGCCCTCTTAGGGATCCTCATCAATCCGCGCGATAATGTTTGCGCTCCGAAGCTCTAGGCTTGTGTCGACGGTCGGCGTAGGTCTTAGCAAGTTCGCCATCAGGAATATAGGAATATCAGGCCTAATGGCCTACGACATTCCAGCTGCGTGTGGGAGCAGTTTAGCATGGAAGGCTCAGGAAATTAAGCCTAAGCCTTGTGGCATTATGGTTTTCGGCTGCACAGAAAAATGTCCATCTTTCTTGCATGCGTTGAGTAGTTGTGCGATTTAGACTGCGCACACACGGGTTGCAGAGCACACGGAAGACCCTGAGCCTCAAATACAGAAGGCATTAGTCAGCAGCTAGTTGCTGTTGCTCCGATGCCTAATTGCGCTAGCCACGCTGCTGCGATTTGTCCGAAGGACACAGAGAGATCTTACCTCGCATCATGGCTGCAGAATTCGACTCTTACACACCGCTATCACCGTGGAAGGGCCCGAGCCGTAGACCAACAATCAGCAGATGTTCAAGACTCAAGCCTTCGAGAAACCGCTGCGTGCATCTGCGCATGGAGGGCAAAGTTCAGCTGGTCTCTGCGGCATCTTTTGTCCCCAACCAGGTTTCAAATTCTCCGTGGAGGACAGTACGGGGTTTGGGATCGAATCGCGGACTGGGTGTTTTTTGAGATTGTGTGTGCTCCGGCATGCAAGTCCTTCAGGTTGCATCTGTCTGTTTCCAGTCGAACCTTCAGTCGTTGGGCCTAGACAAGTGCCCAAGGTCCACTTCATTACAGACAGTTCCGCCGGCTTCTTCGTCAAAGACGCACGCCTTACGCGCGAGATGTTTCTGAAGTGCGCGGCCCCAGAGACGATAAGGATGTACAGGTGTCGGGACTGTTTCCAGCAGAATATCAAATGAATTAATCTTTTTTCGCACTTCGAGGAAGAGTACCTTACATAGTCACTACTCAACTACTGAAATATGTGATAGCAAAGGATAGAACATAATAGCCAAACACGATCTAGCAGCTAACATAATCAAACTAGTTAACATAATACAACATCACACAGTGCCATTACAGAGTATACCACAACTCAGGATAGTAAAACATGATACAGCATACTACATTTTAAACCGTACTATGCAATACCGTAATGTGATGTCATACACACGAAATACACTACAATAATCTTCGTATCAAAAATGCATGTAATATCAAGTTTTACGAAATAGCATATTATGGTATGTACTAACATAGTATACCACAGTATAGAATCGCACAACATATCACAGCATAGTCAAACATGATACATAATACCGGAGTATGGTACCATAAAACATGAAAGAGCATAGTATAGCATCCATAATACAGGGCACAGTAATCTTTTGCATTGCAACGTAATACCAAAGGCGAAATGACACAATATAGACTTTTTTCATGCAGAGTGAAGTAATACATCACGGTATCATGGAATATGATATGACATTCCAACATGTTATATGGCATAGTACAGCATAATGAGACATTCTACAGTACATTGTAACACAGCATAACCTATTACAATATAGCCTATCAAGATTCGATAAGATTGGAAACAGTATGATATACATGGTTTAACAATGTTTAATTACCCTTTTGTAACATGATATAGCCTAATATCCTGCAACATAGTTTCACATAGCACAGCGCAGTTTACCATAATACAACATCATGCAACATTGCATAACATTACATTGCAAATACATTTCTACGGCGTACACACATTATATCGTTATAGCTATATATAATGCAAAGTTACATAGCATGACACAACATAACATTGTATAATGTAATACGTGTGATGTAACATGATAAAACATAACAATATCAATGATATATATATATATATATATATATATATATAGCATATAATGCCACATATTCTACCATAATATAGTATCTTATAGGACAGTGGACTACACACAATGCAGTGTACTACAATACAACACAATGCCACCACATGTGTGTATACATATATATACATATATATGTATCATACACACATATGTACATGTATATAAGTACGTATATGTATGTAGTATCTTATGTATGTACATATATATATATATATGTACATGCATGTGTGTAAGTGTGTGAGTGTGTGAGTGCTTGTGTGGTTTGGTTCTGAATCCTGGCATCGTGCACGCCAGCGGTTTGAGCTTCGCGTTTTCATGTTGGCTGCTAGACCACCGAGAGAGGAGCTCAGTGTGTTCGTTTCAGGCCTGAAGTTAGCGGTATCCGACATTCATAAACACCCCGCCTCTACACGAGTAATTAGCACACAAGCGCGGCATGTTGAGCCTTACCGGCACAGCTTCAAAGCTGGCATGATAATTATATGTACTTAGAGCCGTGTGTTTGCTTACTGTAATCAACATCGGCTTACTCTGATACTTGCTTCGGTCGAGGGAGCTTGTGCGAGGTCCACGGCTGGAGTGGAACCTCCCGCATGTAGTTGTCCATTGTTTGTGCGCAAGTCAGGATGTATCCAGACAGGGCGGACGGGCAAACGACAGTGACAGCAACAATTAGAACGCAAGGTAGACTTAGTGATCAGATGCTGTGCAGGACGCAGATGATATCTGTTATGTTGGATCATGGTTTGTAGGCGGCAAGGAAGCAGTCGTTTCAGCGCAGTTCTGTGGAGAACCTTTGTAGATTTTACGGGGGAGCTTGAAGCCCTTCGCCGCCCTGGTTGAAACCCTCTCGCTCTGAGTCGTTTGGTACACGTAGTTTCTCTTCTGTTGGACCGAACCCCTTCAAAAGCCCTAAGTCGAGCACTCTCGTGGACGACACCAAGTGAGACAGGCAGTTCATCACCGTGGGCGGGTTGCTCTCCGGCCTCGTTGGCGTTCTTTCGCGGATGGGAACCTGAGCTTTTCTCGAGCCTTGACCTGATCTTTCTTCGAAGTCTTGAGGACAACAGAGGAGGGCTTGAGGAGGGCTTGAGGAGCTTGAAGCTTGTCGGCTGCTGTTGTCAGTGGGATAGCTTCTGTGTTTCCTTCGAAACGAGGCACTCTGACTGTGTGGCTGAGAATTCCTCCTGGCCGCTCAGGGTTTTGCACCAAGCGCTCGTGGGTGCATTTGGAGAACTCGGTTGCAGCAGGATAAGATCCGCTGCGCCCCAAGCCGACCCGTTTACACTATCATCATCATCAAGTGGATATCTTTTTCAGTAGCTTGCTGGTTAGATTCACCTTCCAAGTACAGCGCAAGCATGGAACCGTCCATCACCTTTTCTCGAACTCTGAGCCATGACTTATGCAGGCTACCTGAAATCCGTACGCCGTGATTTTTACATCCTGTCTAGTCCGCCTCCAGCCTGTGCTTTCCGGGATCATGGTGAGTCTGCAGGAGGTTTAAACCTGTGGCCCGCTACTGTATCATCCTTCTGACGAGGAAAAGCTGGTTGTGAAACTGGTTGTGCTGTATATACAACCGCTTGTATATTGGGTTTTAGGGCTGTGCCCGTTCCCTGGCTCACAGTTGCCCATTGACCTGTCGGTGGGCTGACGATGTGTTTAAAATTGCTCGACGGGACCATGCACCTGTCTTCCCCTCAGTCCCAAGCCTGTCCAAGTCTTCAGGAGTGGTGGCGCATGGGCGCTGAACGTAAGCCACGCCGACAGCTCCCCTTATTCGCGCACGAACTGCTTGAGACTTAGGCAACGATGCAAAAGCTGGGACACCCTTCGCCGTGACCCTTGCCTTTGAACCCTACTCCTTTCTGCCAACATTCTGAATAGAAGTCAAGCCTCATACATGCAAAAGCCAATCGCCGTCCTGTTGAGTCCTAGTCTTACTGTGTGTGCGTGTGTGTTTGTGTGTGCCTTCCCGGGTTGTATGCTTGAGTGCTTGAGCATGTGGGCCTGGTGTCGTGTGATCAGACGCAATGCAGCAATTCCGCAAGCTGAACCATCTCCAGAGTTTGAGGGAGTGATTTGTGTGGCTGGCCTAAAGCCAAATGAATTGTAGAGCAGCACGGCAGCGAAGCTGCTGCCAGGCAAAGCAGTTGGAATTGAGGTTTGTGGTACATGCTCTCTTGAGTAGGTGCGCTTGCGCTAGCATTCTTAGTATGCAACCCACCTGCTCTATTTCAGACGCACATCCTTTTTACAGACTTCCCCACTGCATGAGTTTCGACAGGGAGAGCATAGAGTGGCCTCATCACAACTGCAACAAGCTGCGTGGCTGCTTGTGTATCGGGGCATCGCGTCCATGGCCGGCCCACGGCAGCACCTCCAAGATCTGCCTATCGAGAATTGCTTCGACTCTCAGAACGTGTGATGAGGCTTGGCTAAGCCAGAACTTCTTTCTGCTGCGATGCCTTGGAAGCTCTACGCAGCAAGTGCGGTTTAAGTTGAATTGCAAGGAGGGAAGATGTGGTCTGAGCAAATTTATCGGCCGAATCAATTTCAATGCGATACCTTCACCCAAGACCTCTGCTCAACTCCGTCTATTCGTTAGTTCGGCTCAGCGATCGAGTCGCGCCTGTCGGGGCCCGGTACCCAAACAGATCCAAGCTACAGTCCCGAAATACCAGAATCCCACAATAGTCCGCGCCTTCATCTCTTCTTCGTGGGAGCTGGTGAATCCAGTGTGAATAATTGCAGGGCTTCGTCGGTGGGTTTTGGGTTTTGGAACAGCAACGGGTAGGTGGGAAGGACTCAAATGGGAAAGTTGCGACAGTCTGCGCACTCTTCGATGTTGAGTTGGGATTCTTGGACCTAAAAAGGATCATGGAACATAGTTACGTCTTGTGTCTCTACGTGAAGGGGAAGCATTGAGGAAGGCAAAGTGTACAGTGTGCATCAGGGCATGGGTACTTTCCTGAACGCAGGGGGGCAGCAGTCTCTTTCCTGAGAGTTTCAGCCCCGAAGTCTTTGAAGCACCACCGTCCTGAAAGCAAGCATTGGAATCTACAAGCCCAGACCACGCTGGCCCGAACACGTCAGGCTTCTTATTTCCAATTTCCAGGCCTTGTCCAAAGGACGTCTGAGGAAGTCTGACAGTCAGGCTTCTTATTTCCAATTTCCAGGCCTTGTCCAAAGGACGTCTGAGGAAGTCTGACAGGCGCATGTCTTCGGCGCAAGGATGAGCCCTTTCAGAGTGAAGCATTTGATATGCTAGTCGTGGGGGATCATTTCTTATTCTTGCTTGCATGAGTCTCAGCTCTATCGCTGTCGCTTTCACCTGGACTCTACGTCGCCGATGCAGTGCGATTTTCATCCTTGCAGGGCACGCCTTCAGCATCACGGTTGCGCGCAAACTGGGCACGGTGCCCCAAGGACTCGCGAAGTACGACTTAGCAGAAGTACATATTCCTTCGAAGCTACAGAGAATGTGCCATCCTGGACTCGAAGCTCTCCACAACGCTCCACAATCACATCCACACAAGACAGTTCCCCAACCCCTATCTAGCAGGGCTCAGATCCTGAATCTGCGTGCATGTATTGATCCTTCTCTTTGCAGAAGCAAACACCATGTCTCAACCCGCAGGAGTCGGAAGTTCAGGCCTTCCCTGGCCGATTTATCAGGTCGACGAACGCGAAAAGCTGAATCGTAGCCGCATCACTGAGCCAGTTCTGCTTTGGCCACCTTGTCAACGGAGTCCTCCCCTTTTCTGGCAAAGGCGAAACGCCTGCATTCCCGCATCGTGGTTTGTCTCCGATCTGCGATGGCCTCGTAGAGCGTTGAGCGGCAAATCCTGAGGAAATTGGAGGCCTCCACCCTTAGACTAGCGGAAAACTTGATCCTGAAGCACGAGCACGTCAGCCTCGGAGTTGAACCACTGAGAAACGATTGCTGCTTTTTTTCGGCAGGAAGGAACGATCCTGATGCGATGACGTACCATGAGAGAACGAACTGCAGTCTGAGATCATCCAGCACTCAGTCCATCAAGTTATAGACTTGGACGTGGCAACGGCGCAAGACAGTCAGAATACTACAAGTACCGAGAGCATGGCAATAATGTAGAGGCCATTGGACCGTCGGAGACAGATCAAGCATCGAGTGACGGTATCGTATTGACCATCGCCGGAGAAAGTCTGCGTAGCGCACGAAAGGCGCAGGCGGGTCCAAAGGCCGCACGGAATGCTCGGGCCCAAAACCCATTTGGGGTTGTATAATAACCCTGCGCGTAGGATTTATGGAAGGAGTAAACACAGTGTTGGCGATAGCACGTTTGGCTTGTAAAACGATAGGGAGGAATAAACAACGATAACGCCATATCTTGTCTGGTTGCCGCATGATATCGTGGCAGGCAAGCGAGAGAGCAACGAGTATTACCATTTTCGGTAGTAGAACGATAATAGAACGATAACAACAACGATAACGTTGAGTTCACCAGAGTGGCTTTGTGAACCCTTGGCCACATTACCTACCACTACTGCTACTACTACTACTACTACTACTACGAGTACTACTACGAGTACTACTACGACTACGACTACTACTACTACTACTACTGCTCCTACTCCTACTCCTACTCCTACTCCTGCTCCTGCTGCTGCTTCTGCTCCTGTTCCTGCTCCTACTCCTACTCCTACTTCTTCTACTACTACTACTATCACCACCACTACTGCTCCAAGTCCTGTAAAACGAGAAGGAGGAAAATAAACCGATAACATCATAACGGATGAATAGATTTAAAACGGGGTTTCTTTACAAATTTCTCGTTAGTGACAGTTGGTGGGAGAAGTGGGTCTCTTGACATGGCTGTCGAGAAATAGTTCCATCTTCGAACACCACAGCAATCTCCCATAGCAGAAGAAGGAGATGCCTCTGAAAGATAGGTATTGACGCTGTATTGATGGTAACCCGAAGTTGGATCAGTCTTGGTCTAGTCTAGCTTCATACCCCGGTCCTTGGAGGGAGGCGGAGGATGGCGGCTGAGCATCAAGAGGGGTATCAAACCTGATGATTTCGAGAAGAAACAGGATAACTACCATTGCTTTTGGCTGTGCGTTTGAGCAAGTTCCATGCTTCTGGAGGCTGCTTTCATTCGCCCTCGCATGGCCAGGAAGCCTTCCTCCACAGGGGCATCGATGTTGTGCGAACCTGAGCCAACAGCTTTGGTGAAGTGATGGGCAGTCGGGCAGTGAACCGTAAGTTCCGCAGTGGGACCAAATGTCAAGCCGTAAGATGAAACCTCAAGCAACAGCCGCATTATCGAACTTCGAAGTTCTAGGTGGCTATTCGTCCCCAGCCTGACCGATTCCTTGGAACCTTTCTGCCGGTTTAAGTTGTCTGTCCTCCGCCCTCGAATTATCGAGCTTGCCGGGAAGATGAGCTCAAGAATCGCGCGAACGATGTGGAGATCGATTTAGGTTTTCTGGTCAGAACCGATGAACTCTGCAAGACTACAGTCCCCCGTGCCCGATATAAGGTCACCAGTTAGGCTTTTGAGAATCTGTTCCTCAGAACCCGAGGTTAACAGGCGTGACTGAAGGTTTCGGCTGAGCTCTACGAGGAAACGCAAAAAAACTGAAGGTGATTTTGGCAGGACTGGAAAGGAGATGTCGGTGGCAAGGCTAGGACTAGGATGCCCTTTGTAATACGCCGCCTGACGAGCCTCCAAACGTCTCCATGCCGAGATGTTGATAAACTCATGTGAAATCATGTGAAGACTCGGGTTTGAGGCATGCAGCAAGAGGTGTGGGTGCGGGCTGTACTTAGCAGCCGCGCTTCGTCAGTGCAGATGCTGAGGAGGCTGCAGTTTTGCAAGGAGAGGTGTTCCAAGTTTAACCGTGACGCAAAATCACTAGTGGATCCGAAATTAAGCTCCTCACCGCAGAATTTCTCAGGAACCGAAAGTGGGTTCCGGACCAACACGCAAGCAACCCACGAATCGTTCAGCCAGTCTTGACCAGTTTCTCGAAGGAAGAACATATCTGCGCAAGTGACCGCTACAACGCCAACCTTTAACAACCAGTTGCTCCCGTGCCGAGCATGCCAACGGCACATGCGTTTCCGCTGAAAGTGGAGACTGCCAGGATGGGCGAAGGCGCGGTTGGGCTAGTTACTCTGGTTGGTTGCCCTGAAGTGCCTTCGTGTCTTGGGTAAGGATGATCTGGGACTTGGCGGAGTCCAAGCTCCGACATATTTGGGCTGTCAATGTCAAGAACACCACCGGTTCCTCTGCCCTAGCCGCTTAGCCCGACTCCCTGAAAAGGCCGAGTGTCCTTCCTGAACCCGCCATGCAACATTGTCACACACTTAGCTGCTTAGCTTTGATGCCCTCAGCGCATGCATCCCTCAACCCTCAATACATCTCAATCTTGAATCCTAGAGAAATCCAAAACCCTCATGCGAGCATCGGATGCGGAAGACCGAAAACTCTACACAAAATACAGGTTTCTGCTTGGGTTCCGGAGTTTCAGGCAGGTAGGCTTTGTGGATTTCGATGTGCTAGCAGACAAGCCCCTGTGCTCAACTCGAATTCCTGCCCACACTGTCCACCGATAACTGAAGCCCTGAATCAGGGATTCGCAGGCACAAGATGCTGACCGTCAATTCAGAAACCCTGGACTCCAAGCCCCGTGTTTGTTGGGCAGTTGGTGGATAGGTGGTGTATTAGTTAGCAGAACCTTTGCCCGTTTTGGGTAATAATACCACCAGCCAAGCCCCCCTACGCCCCACCCAATATATCACCACTACTTCCCCATTACCAATAAAGTATAGGAATAACCGATTACCTCATCCATATAAGAGGAATATTCCTATACTCCCTACTACAATTCCCCCAAATATCGCTACTACTTCCCCATTACCAAGACCAGTATAGGAATAACCAATTACCCCATCCATATTCCCTAAAAGGATATCGGTAGTAAGCAACCAGAGCAAACCAGTGAAAACAATTCGTTCTCTAAACTATATCGGATAATGCATTCATAAGTATAATATAAACATACATTATAAGAGGCATTGCATTATGAGTATATTATGATTACAACCTTTAACCCTAAACCTAGAAAAATCTATGAGAGAACCTTTGCCCACTTTGGGATGATAATACCACCTTAGGGAATATGGATGGGGTAATTGGTTATTCCTATACTGGTCTTGGTAATGGGGAAGTAGTGGTGATATTTCGGGGGAGTGTTAGGGCGTATAGGAATATTCATCTTATATGGATGAGGTAATCGGCTATCCCTATACTGGTATTGGTATTGGGGTAGNGGGGGGGGCGGGGGGGGGGAGGGTATAGGAATAATCGTCTAATGAGTCTAATGGGTTGACTGGTGTATTACCCAGAATGGGCAAGGGTTCTGCTAACTGTATTTTGGGTAACTGCTTTCGGCTTTGCTTGTCTTGCCGACAGATGCAAATACCCTCAACTTTCAAGCTGACTGGGCCTGCTCTGGGGTTGAAGCCTCATGATGTGGATGTTATTGCTTGTTGGTCTTGCTTCCAGTTCCCCGATATTCGGAAATCTTGAAGCTAACCAAGCAGACAGAAGGGAGCCTCAAAAATCTGCCATGAGCCATAAACTGCAGAATCCTCCGCTTTGAATAAGCACAAGCCACGAAGCTCAATTCGTCAGACCTACACCGGACCCGGGCTTTGAGACGCGATTCAGGAGCCTAACTCGCACAGAGCTCCGGGATTTTCGGGCTGCGGAAACCAATGCTTTGCTGTTTCATGAGTTTAGGGTTTGGGTTTATAGTTATAGTTTATCACTGTACCAGGCGGTCTCTTCAAGGCATCCGCATGTCGAGATCGATCACAGATCCTGTGTAATCGGACATGCATTCAAAACCATGTTAACTATCGAGCAGTGTTTATGTGTCTGATTACACAGTTGTCCACTTACGACTCGTTTCGTTCTATGACTTCTGGGCATCCGAGAGACGATCATGCAAAGCCATGCCATGCTTCATGAAGTTTAGATGGTGAGCCGAGGAGGCGAATGGCACAGACCTAACCCGGCCTTGGTTTCCAGGGCTTTCAGATTTGTTGCCCTGGCCCTGAAGCCTGGACAGCCGAACAAACGCATGAAACACGGTGTTCTTGGCGGGTCGAACGGTATTACCAGCTTTCATAGATAACACACCTCGGAATCCCACTAGACTAGCCCACCCGTTGCATGAGTCCATGTGCCCGGGGCATGGGGAACCCAACATCTGGAGGCAGAAATGCTGGGAGCACAATTTTGCAGGCGGAAACACGAAGCGATGTGGCGGGAGGTGGATGTCCGACGGCGGAAAGCGAGGCACTGCTGGAAGGTGCCTGGCAGTGCTCCGGGCGCCCGATTGCGGTACATCTTCCGAACTCCGTTCACACCGGCCCCGAGCCCCGACTGGCCCGTGACCCTGACAGACTTGTCACTCAAGGCCAATACGAGCACGGAACTGTGGCGAAGTACGATTGCGCTCCCGAACACCCCAAGAGACTCTGCTAGGAGGGCGATTTTGGAAACGCCGCACTGATGCCAAGAACTTATAGTCTTAGTGTTACCACAATAGCGCAAGTTCAAGGGTCACCTGCTTTTGGTCTCACGCCAGAGTCTGCATGATAGTCGTAGTCTTATTCATTATCCAGTGTTGGAGATCTGCTTGCTTTGGCTGAGTGAGCCGTCGTCTCTTGTATGGCCGACTGGGGAGTCTTAAACCGACCTGGTTGCAGGACCCCAAGCTCACGAACAGCAGCACCAAGATCCAAGAGTTTTACGCCCAACCGCTCGCAGATGCAGTCGTAGTCATAGTCTCGATTCAGTCGGCGTGGTATGGTGGTGGTAGCAGCAGCTCAACCCTCAGCCCTTAACCTCTGAACTCGGAAGCCTTGCCCAAATCGGACAACTCACCACCAAGCCCCGTAAATCCGCTTGCAGGCTCGGCAGATTCGACGGAAGTGACTTTGCAACGGGCGTCCTGTCGTATAGATATGTAGGTGCTAGATTCTTCGACCATGCGGCTTGAGCTTCGGGTTTCTGCAGGCCAAGACGCAACGAATTCAAAGTGCTTTGCTACTATGTCTGGCGACGTTTTTCGCTCGTTTACTTATGTAGCGTTGAATGTGTGGCCAGGTCTATGTGTTTCTGCATGTGCACGCTTCCTCGAACGTAGTGCAGCTCTGCCGGTGTTCCGATTTCAACCGGGTGTCGTCATGCCAATGGCCCTTGAGAATGTCCGCGCGGTCAAAATGAACAAGAAGCCGGGCACAAAATACTGGCGAGTACGTAGGCCCAGCCTCCAGACCTAGCTGCCGCAAGCCTTGCCAGTCCGAGCTTGAGACAAATCCCGAAGTGTTCTTCTGGGCATCTCAGGTTGACAGTAAGATTGATGAAATCCTGCGGAAGCTGGATGAGTGGAGCCCCCAGGTCCACCAGGCCTTGTTGCAACGATGGGTTCAGAGTTTCGCACGCTTGTGCTTTGGAGGTTCGGCTTTGACTTTGAGTCCTTGCCCTGTGGTCCACGACCTCTTTGTGTCAAACATACCCGGTCCTGTGACAGCTGAGCAGGCCAGTTAGCAAGTGCCAGAATTCATGCAGCCATCCGTAGCGCATTGTTAGTCTCTTTAAATTAAGCGAAGAAGCCATGTTCGTGAATACTGATTCAATGGTGTTGAAATCTCACAGGCTTGCAGCCGATATGATACCATTTTTGCGGGGAGCTTTTGAGACTCTTGGGGTGTACTAGGTCGCTAAGTATATCCGGTTGGGACATGCAGTTGCGAAATGAAGGGTTCCTGGGAGAGAGACCTCAAGATGACAATGCAGGAGACAGCTTCCGTCAGTGTCACTGCCAGATTTAGTCGTTTAGGGTTTCAAGTTGCGCGGTGCATAGCACACGATGTTCAGGATGCAGGTTCGATGTCTTCGGTCGAGGGTCTAGGTATATCGAGATTGTTGAGTCTTGCGCATTGCATGACACAGTCGAAAAGCACGACTGGATGAAACGTCGTCGGCACTTCGCTTCTACACGTGAACCATAGGACTCCGCAGAAACCCTAAGCCCTAAGCACAAAGACTTGCAAAGGAATAAGCCGTTTCCAAGCGTTGAAGACAAGAAGAATCTCTTGACTTACCCCAGCATTAGGAACCCCAAAGATCTCCAAACTGGGGTACTTCACTGGGGCCAAGTCCTCCGTCCGAAAGCCCTGCCTGTCAGTTTCCGAAACTATGGAGTAGAAATAGAGATCCAAAACGGCAGGACCCGGTCCCCATTATGAGGACCACAAATCCATTCGGGTACCGCGCATGCTGAACAACTACAAAACCCTCTTGCAAGCAGGCACATGAGCAGATGGTAGCTCGACTACTGAAGGCTCGGCAGATCTTCGAGCTTTCTGGTCCTCTTGCCTCACGTTCTTCAGGGCGGAAGGCCAAGTAGGGAACAACCAGCTTTTCAGCCGAGCGCCCTTCTTTGGAAACCTCTACACAGCCGCTCAGGAACTTGCAACCGTTTCTAGGAAAGTCTGCAGAATCTCCAAACCCCCCGAATCTCCATGACCCCTCAGGCCGGAGGCCCTTACAGATTCTGCATAGCATGGGACTGGTTCCAAAATGTCGACGTTAAGTTTTCTAGTGTTGCAGGTTTCAGGTCATGTGACGAACACCAACATGGGCCTCGACAAATTGCATCATTGTCGCAATGACAACCTCATCCCCGTGCGCCTGCAGCAGCAAGCAGTCGATTGACCGTAGACCGGCATTGATGTTGTGTTGGTCCCGATCAAGGTTGAACACGTCAAGCAACAGGGGCCCCTGGCAGCAGGAAATTGACTACACTTGTTGTTGTGCTCTGCTGGCAGTAGACTGCTAAGGCCACGCGAGACACCTGTGCTCCTGCTTGAAATGGTCTTCTTTCTTTGGAGTGCCGTTACTGCTATTTCCCTGTCTTGCCTTCTCTGGCATTACGTGCTGTGTTCCGTGATTCTGACTTGCTGTTGCTGTGCATGCTTTTGCTGTTGATGTGCTGCATGTGCACGTGCTTACAATGGTGATGGCAAGCATTTTGACCATGACGGCGGCGGCGACAGCAGCGACGGTGGCCGCGGCGACGACGAGGACGGCGACGAACACGAAGACCAGGACGAGTCCGACTCGAAAAATGACGATGCTGCCGTTGCCGATGCTTCCGGTGGTGGTGCTGCTCCTGGCCCTGATTGAACGTGGCACTTTCCCGAAGTCCGACATCGCCCCTTGTGAGTCGTGACCGCCCGCTGATCCGATAGTTCCAGAGTTACTAGTCACTAGTCTGGTGGCCTGGTGTCGACTGTTCCTGTTGCCCTTCCGGCTCTCCTGTTGCCCGCCGATCCTTTGGAGCCGAAAGCCCTGACCCAGATCTTGTGGTCCTTTGCTGTTCTGGTTGAACGACACAACAGAGAACCAACCTGGGTTGCCAGAGAGCTCCGGAGCGTCTCGCCTGAAACGTGTCGATCTCTGTCTTGCATTGTCCCTGTGACCTGACGCCAGCCCCGCAAGACCTGTTTTGCTATACAAGCGGATCGCAAGCCAGACAGCGATCCCCAAGGCTTCACGACAGCCATGCGAAAGCATAGATCGAGAATATGTGTTTCGTCCTGAACCCCGAACTCAAGAACCGATCAGGGCATCCAGGGCTCTTTGTCCACCGACCTCGCATCTACTGGAGACGTCAGCTCCGAGAATTTGTGGCCTGGTCATGCCTGCAGTATAAGCTAGTCTTTGTCGTGGGGGACGAAGTCATAGTGGTGGTAGAATCAGGAGGATCAGGAACAGGAAGAGGGTAGCAGTAGCAGTAATCAGACCACGAACGGCCCGTATTGAGAGCGGAGCCTTGCAGGGTTTGCTTGGGCCCTTTGCGCAGATCTGTGTAGGAGTGAAGGGTTGCCCCGACATCGACAGATGTGAAAAATGAACTTGAAGACATTGGGCCACCGCCACCAGTCGGAGGCAGTTGATTTCAAAAGCACCTAAGTCCTAAGGCTCGAGCTTCAATGGCAGCGCAAGCTGGCAGAAGTTTGCAAGATTCCAAAGGAAGCTCCCATCGTAGCCGTAGCGAACCCTGAGCCTCGCCTTGCCATAGGGATTGGGAGGGAGGGATTTTTACAAGTGAGTCCTTGGTGTCACATGCCCTGCCCAGGCTAGCGCAAGCACCTGCTGCTGAAGCTGGAACCTCTTCGCAAGGAAGCAAGCAGATGCGCCACAGGTTGCCCGACGGAGACTGAGTTCGGAGGGTTCAATGTTCGTTAACTCGGGCGGCGGTAACCACGTCGATTGGCCACTGCAGCGCTCGCAAGACTGTTCGAATCGAGAAGTTGAAGCGTGTAGCGTAGTCTGCACACGTCTTGACCCGACTAGGCCCTGAAACGTCCCCCACCTTCTCTAGTTTTTTGGTGTGTGGTTCCTTGTCCGGCTATGTGGAGACGATCTTACTTGTTCAGGGGTTTTGTCGTTTCAGCTAGAAGTGGCTATAGGTAGTATTGTTCTCTCCTCCGGCGCTACGGCGCTTTGCAGTTAAGTCGCAGGCACCGAGCTTGATGGGCCTCAAGCTTAGGTTTTCGGCAACCCATATAGTGCCAAACGGCCCCCTTGATCAATCCAATTCCTATGCATTTGAGAGCTTGACGTTAGAAACACAGGCAACCACCGCTGCGGCATGTGACAGAGGAGGTGGTGCTGGAGGCGACCAGAATTCAAAGAGCACTGTGGAGTTCCATCAGTTGTCCAAACTATGCCCTTCATGTTCTTCCCGCTTGCATACGGATGTTGACTTGTTTTTCAAGGGGATTGATGCGCACGAATACTCTTCAAAGGAGCCATGCATTCGCGCAGACAATAATAATAGAGCATAAAGCCGAAGAGGTAGCATTGCTGACCTGGCTTCAGTAGCAAGGGGCACTGGTGTCTTCAGCCGCCTTAATGCTGAGTAAGAACACCTATAACTAACATCATGCGTTGAAGGAGCCAGGAGTGGTAACAGCATCATCTGAGTTGCCATGACAACTTACTATTAGTAGTGTCGATAGTTGTACTCGTCGCAGCAGCAGCAGCAGCAGGAGCAGTAGCAGTAGCAGTAGCAGTAGCAGTAGCAGGAGCAGGAGCAGGAGCAGGAGCAGTAGCCGTAGCCGTGGCCAAAGCCGTCGCGGTAGCTGTAGCAGTTGCAGTAGCAGCAGCAGCAGCAGCAGCACTAGCAGTCACTAGCAGTAGCACTAGCACTAGCACTAGAACTAGCACTAGCACTAGCACTAGCACTAGTATTAGTACAAGTACAAGTACAAGTACAAGTAGTACTAGTACAAGTACAGGTACAGGTACTGGTACTGGTACTAGTACTAGTACTGGTAACAGTTGTACTAGTACTAGTACAAGTACTTGTAGCAAGTTGTAGTAAGAGTACAAGTACTAGTAGTATTAGCCGTACTAGAATTACATGATACTAATAGTACTAGTAGTGCTAGTAGTACTCGTAGTATTAGTAGAAGTAGTAGTCAGTGGTAGTAGTAGCAGTAGTAGTAGCAGTAGTAGTAGTAGTAGTTGTTGTAGTAGCAGTAGTAGTAGTAGTCGTAGTAGTAGTAGTAGTGGTTGTAGTAGTAGTGGCAGTAGTAGTGGTAGTGGTAGTGCTAGTGCTAGTGGTAGTGCAGTAGTGGTAGTGGTAGTGGTAGTGGTAATGGGGTATTAGTAGTAGTAGTAGTAGTAGTAGCAGCAGCAGTAGTAGTAGTAGTGGTAGCAGTCGCAGTAGCAGTGGCAGTAGCAGTAGCAGTAGGAGTAGGAGTAGGAGTAGGAGTAGTAGTAGTAGTAGTAGTAGTAGTAGTAGTACTAGTAGTAGTAGTAGTAGTAGTAGTAGTAGTAGTAGTAGTAGTAGTAGTATAGTAGTACTAGTAGTAGTAGTAGTAGCAATAATAATAATACTAGTAGTAATAGTAGCAGTGTAGCAGTAGTAGTAGTAGTAGTCGTCGTAGCAGTAGTAGGAGTGGCAGTAGTAGTAGGACTGGCAGTGGCGATGGCGGTGGCGGTGGTAGTGGCAGTGGCGGTGGCGGTGGCGGTGGTGTTGGCAGTGGCAGTGGCTGTGGCTGTGGTTGTGCTTGTGGTTGTGCTGGTAGTTATACTCGTCGTCGCCGTCGTTGTAACTGCAACGTCAAGGGTAACGCTCATTGTTTTCTATCTGTGCTATGCTCGAATTTGCTATGTGCATTTCGGTCATGTAGAATTAGACAGTTTGGGTTTTTTCGCTGTTCTTGGGAGGCCCGGATGGCTTATTCAGCATCTTAAGCTTTAGCTGCCCAGTTACTTTCTGACACCGACGAGTAACTGCGCATTCTTTCTACAAGCAAACGCCTCATTGGAACATGCCAGTCCCACCCTTGAGAAGCATGAATCTCCACCCTAATTTCTTCGGGCCTGGAATCTTTGTTTATTAAATATGATCCAACTCTTTCGCCGCTGCCAGACCGACTTGTCCGGCAGCAGATGCAGCTCGGCGGGCGGGAACAGTGCGAAGGACCCGGCTGGGGTAGCAAGGATGCTCAATGAAGGCATTTACTTTTGTTTCGGTTCTCGGAGGTCTCAAGATCTAAAGCCACAGTTTCAAGGCGATAGCGAAATCTTAATCAAGGAGTGCCTGAAAGGAACACCTATACATATGTATGTACATATACCTGTATATGTTTTTGTATCTGTAAAGGTACATGTAGATGTATCTGTATATGTAAAAGCGTATGTATACGTATGTGTACATGCACATGTATGTGTATACATATATATATATATATACAAACATGTGTATGCGCATGTATATGTTCATGCATATTATGTATGTGTACATGTATTTGTATACGTATATGTATGTGTATATGTACATGTATATGTACATCTAAGATACATCTATAGGTATTTATGTAGATATGTACAATATGTATATATTTATATATACGCATGTGTGTACATATATGTATATATGTGTATGTGCATATGTACGTACGTATATATACACGCACAAAGAAATCATACATGTATATATGTATAAGTATGTACGTATATTTACACATATGCATGCATGCATATATATATATATATATATATATATATATATGTAATATGCGGTATATAGCAAGATATACTGATGAAAATATATCAACCGGAAGCAGAATAAGATTAACCAATAGTAAGAACAATAAGAACAACAACAATAATGAGTACGTGGCGGCGCCTGGTACGTGAGTGGCATATTGGTGGTATAGCTGAAACATGGAATGTGCCAAATTGCAGGGAAGCGTGCGTTCATGATAAAAAGCAGTGGATCTATATAGGCCTCGAAACCTCGTGACGGGTCAATCGTGTTTAGGAAAACGGCGCTCCCGCCGCAGTTAAAACCACTGTCTAGAGCAGATTTGCGCACACGTTTGTGTGCATGCGTTGGATTTGGAACTGTGAGGAAGAAGAACGTCGTGAAAAGCTGCTGTCGAGCACGAGAAGGTTTTGCCAACAAAGTTTCCGCAACGGAGTGCTCGAAACAGTGGTTTTACTGCAGCGGGAGCGCCATTTCCCCAGACACGATCGACTCGTCACAGGGTTGCGGGCTTGCACGATGTGGTGCATTGGGTGTTTACTCGAAGCTTAGAGTCGGGGCTGGCGCAAGCACCCCCCCCACCGTTGAGATGTAACCTGGGCGTGTATCCCCTCGCAAAGCGTACAGGAACACAGACACACAGGAGTCTCTTTTTCCTACAGGCGCACAGCTGTAGTCAGTACTCTGCTAGAACCTTGAGCAACAGGCATAGATATATGCAAGTGATACGTGAGACAGTGAATGCACCTGGATGTGTAACATCAGTGTTTNCTAGAACCTTGAGCAACAGGCATAGATATATGCAAGTGATACGTGAGACAGTGAATGCACCTGGATGTGTAACATCAGTGTTTCAACCAGGCACAAATTTAAAAACACGTAAACTGCATTGCCGTGGAGTCGGCAGTCTATATAGCCTGTTATCGCCCAAGCGAATTAAGAGCGGAGTGATTGAGCTACAATGTGACTTGAGAGAACTGTACTTCTCAAACCTGGAGGCAGCTGTTACGNAGCGAATTAAGAGCGGAGTGATTGAGCTACAATGTGACTTGAGAGAACTGTACTTCTCAAACCTGGAGGCAGCTGTTACGAAACAGACAAACGCAAACGCAAACGGATCTTCGTTCAAAACTCTGTTTTAAAAGATGCCCACATGGTCAGTTACCTCTCCAGAAGGAAAGCATACTGCACAAGATATGTGAAGTATAACTCCACATGATGCCAGCAATGGCTGCGTGCGGCGGGAAGAGTCGCATAGGATGAGTATCTTATCAGAAGATAAGTTTCTCATGACACTTTGGCAAGATATTGAGGAAGTCCCTTTTCCTGAGAAAAGCATCTTCCTTCAGAAATGAAATAAGGCTNTCGCATAGGATGAGTATCTTATCAGAAGATAAGTTTCTCATGACACTTTGGCAAGATATTGAGGAAGTCCCTTTTCCTGAGAAAAGCATCTTCCTTCAGAAATGAAATAAGGCTCCAGATGGATACCTTCTCCTGAGAGAAGCTTTCCGTGAGCCACTCAACTCACTTCAAAGTTGGAAAGAACTTATTCCAGATGCTCGACATCACGATCCCAACCTCGATCACGGTCTCCACCATTCCACAGGAAGTTGTCATTCTCGTAGATGATGGTGACCTGCCCATGGCGGACCGGATCAAAAAGCCGGGGACGATGACGAGTAGCTGGTCAGTTCTTCCCTTTGTTCTTGCCCTTGGACTTGTCCTTGGACTTGCCCTTTTGAGACTCTTNTGACGAGTAGCTGGTCAGTTCTTCCCTTTGTTCTTGCCCTTGGACTTGTCCTTGGACTTGCCCTTTTGAGACTCTTTGCCTTTGGAGGACTTGCCTCCTTTGCTCCCTTCTGTCTTACCACCACAAATTTGTTCGGGTTCTGGAGGACGTTGAGAACCAGATGAGGTTGCACCGGATGCTCCCTTTCCCTGAGGAAAGCCTGCTCCTTGTGGTGCGTCAGCAGTGGGGTCGGATGTAGATCCACGCTNTTTCCCTGAGGAAAGCCTGCTCCTTGTGGTGCGTCAGCAGTGGGGTCGGATGTAGATCCACGCTGCTTATTCATCTTCTGTCTCTCTTTCCTCCTTGCCGCTGCTTCCTGGACTGTATCGGGGTTCCGATTCATCGCCTTGATTCTGCCACCAGTAAACTGATTTGCATGGACCTCCAAGAGGAGGGGCGTATGTGAATCGAGATCCTGATCTCCCAAGAGGTAAGATTCCTTCGTGGANTGATTCTGCCACCAGTAAACTGATTTGCATGGACCTCCAAGAGGAGGGGCGTATGTGAATCGAGATCCTGATCTCCCAAGAGGTAAGATTCCTTCGTGGAGTTGAGCAACCACTCTGAGTCCTGTATCTTGAACTCATTCTTGTTGGCAGGGAATCTGCCCACTGGTCATCAGTCATACTGTGGCCCCACTCCAGAACAGTGGCTGTCATAGGATCCAGACCAGGAAAAGTATTCCAGTCCGGTTTTTGACAGTCCTTGTAGCATCGGCCTNCTGTGGCCCCACTCCAGAACAGTGGCTGTCATAGGATCCAGACCAGGAAAAGTATTCCAGTCCGGTTTTTGACAGTCCTTGTAGCATCGGCCTCCCAGCTGGTCCTCATACTGTTTGAGGAGACACAAGCTGTTCGCAGAGACATGTTGTGCTCGAGGGCAACACAAGTGCGGACACGACGGAGACTCGGAATATGCCTCGAGGAGGTAGTCGAGCAAGGACTGGTACATACCGCCTCTGATGTCCATCGACTC
>BGNK01004877.1:25555-47251 GCA_003297005.1 Symbiodinium sp. clade A Y106 | reverse complement strand
AATAAAACCTACTTCGTCAGAGCCTGCCACAAGCAACCGCCCTTTCATGCACGCCCTCCGTCGGAAGGGGCATGTCGCACTTGCGGCTCACGGCCATGCAATGCTACATGCCATTGCGATGGAAAAAGAAAAACAACTCCCAAAGCGGTGAGCCTGCTCCATTGGAGGGAGCCGATGGACCGCCTGCGAAAATTGAGGAAAGCTGCGCTGTTGCACGTCCTGCAATCGCCGGCGAATCTGAGCCAGCGGCCCGCAGCCGGAGCATCAGGGCTGAAGCTCATTTTGGCACCTTGGGGTGNCCGCCTGCGAAAATTGAGGAAAGCTGCGCTGTTGCACGTCCTGCAATCGCCGGCGAATCTGAGCCAGCGGCCCGCAGCCGGAGCATCAGGGCTGAAGCTCATTTTGGCACCTTGGGGTGGACTCTTGGAAGTGGCTCTGTCAATGTCTTGCATGTCACGTGGCGAACCCAGCTTCCAACTTCCAGCAAGAAGAGGAGATTTGTTGCACATCTCAGCACAAGCCCATGGCCTGGAGCGCCAGGCCCATCAGGACTAAAGCTCATCTTGGCACCTGCGGCAGCTGCGGTGAGGATATGTAGGGGTCTCGACTCTCGTAGCTACCAGACAGTTCATGACGGGGTGTCGATCTCAAGCCGAGCAAAGACACGTTCTGGAACGCTTGGTTGCCGCATCCTAAAGCTCCTACAATGGCTGCATCTGCTTGTGAAAGCACATCCCCTGAAATACACAAGTTCTGATTCGAAAACACAAGCTCTGATTCGTAGCACATGTGTAGCAATTGTGTAGCCATAGTAAAGGCAGGACAACTTCTTCCCTACAACTGCAACTCTTACAACTCCTCAATCGACAACGTTGAGGTCTGCAGAACTGCTTCATCAGAACGTTAAGCCGTCAAGCCAATCTTCAAAATCCTTCAGAAACGAAGAGGCCGTCTACGCAATAAAACCTACTTCGTCAGAGCCTGCCACAAGCAACCGCCCTTTCATGCACGCCCTCCGTCGGAAGGGGCATGTCGCACTTGCGGCTCACGGCCATGCAATGCTACATGCCATTGCGANAATAAAACCTACTTCGTCAGAGCCTGCCACAAGCAACCGCCCTTTCATGCACGCCCTCCGTCGGAAGGGGCATGTCGCACTTGCGGCTCACGGCCATGCAATGCTACATGCCATTGCGATGGAAAAAGAAAAACAACTCCCAAAGCGGTGAGCCTGCTCCATTGGAGGGAGCCGATGGACCGCCTGCGAAAATTGAGGAAAGCTGCGCTGTTGCACGTCCTGCAATCGCCGGCGAATCTGAGCCAGCGGCCCGCAGCCGGAGCATCAGGGCTGAAGCTCATTTTGGCACCTTGGGGTGNCCGCCTGCGAAAATTGAGGAAAGCTGCGCTGTTGCACGTCCTGCAATCGCCGGCGAATCTGAGCCAGCGGCCCGCAGCCGGAGCATCAGGGCTGAAGCTCATTTTGGCACCTTGGGGTGGACTCTTGGAAGTGGCTCTGTCAATGTCTTGCATGTCACGTGGCGAACCCAGCTTCCAACTTCCAGCAAGAAGAGGAGATTTGTTGCACATCTCAGCACAAGCCCATGGCCTGGAGCGCCAGGCCCATCAGGACTAAAGCTCATCTTGGCACCTGCGGCAGCTGCGGTGAGGATATGTAGGGGTCTCGACTCTCGTAGCTACCAGACAGTTCATGACGGGGTGTCGATCTCAAGCCGAGCAAAGACACGTTCTGGAACGCTTGGTTGCCGCATCCTAAAGCTCCTACAATGGCTGCATCTGCTTGTGAAAGCACATCCCCTGAAATACACAAGTTCTGATTCGAAAACACAAGCTCTGACTCCTAGCACATGCGTGGCCGCGAATGTCCCGGACGGCGCTTGGAATTTCGGTTTTCCTCTCTGGTTTCGCCAGTCGGCTACAGCAAGATCATTTGCTGCAACAGTGTTTACAGAGTAAGCCCCCGGCCCGGTCCAGGTTCATCAGGGCTGAAGCTCATTTTCATGCCTGCAACCAACATCCCAACAAATCCCTTGCGGCCGAGCACAGGTGACGCGACCAGGACGACCATGCCCCCCTTCCTAAAATGCCAGCGCATTGCATCAGGCCTGCACTGCTCGACATCACAGACGGTGGCGCACCTTGGTTGCAACACGAGCAGCCGTAGCCGGGCTTGCGCTTGCCTCTCCCCTGCTAGCTGGTACAAAATGCAATGCGCAGCCTGACCCGCAGGTCTGTAGAACGGAGAGCAACGGTCATCAGGCATTGCAAATCTGGTAGCCTTGTCTCTCTACCCTTGAGCTGAAGCCCTCGGCTAGAAGCGCCGTTGGGAGTGAAGCTCATACGAACACCTCCGGAAACGGGGAAATGGCTGCACAAGGCTGCGAAAGGAGTCATTGGGAACGTGCCATTCTGAGAGCATGGCCACCGCTGCTAAGGCCAGGTGCCCCACTGTTTGGAGCTAAGCTCATGGCAGAACCTTGCATGCCAACTAGGACGAACTCTTGCACCTTTCAGCCGCCTTTCAGCACCAAATGCCTCCAGCTGTCGGCCCTCCACTTGGACCGAAGCTCATCTGCGTGACGCCTCTGAAGCCACAGGCATCGACACGCACAAAAAAGCTACTCTGAAACTTGAACCCGAAGAGTTCTTAGCACCGCATTCCGGCAACGCTTTGAGCGACTCCTGGCCCGGCCTCTCGTTGCACACGCATTCTTCTGTTTGCCCGCGCAGCAGCAAAAACCGTTGCAAAAGAAAAAGAGCGTCGCCGCGTCGTCGCTCATGCTCCGGCGGGTGAAAGACGCCAACAAATCGCTGAACCTTTGCTCGGAGTCCGGACTGAAGCCGCTTCATCAGTGTCTCCGCATCTGAATGGTTTGGCAACAGCGCGGAGTTTCGCAACCCTGAATCTTGTGCTATGCCGTAGTGAGCCAGTTAGTTCATTAGGAACACGGACCGCGACGTCGCTCCTTTGAATCGAAGGCTCGTGTCCCCGCTTTGAATACAGGACAAGGAGCTGCACCATAGATGTCCATTCCAAGCCGTGCAGTTGTGTCAAACAAGCGACAGGGGGCACAGGCCTGTCTTGGATGCCCGTGCCCCTGTGACTGCTTGCAGCCAGAGTCTTGCTTCTGGACGTGCCCGGTTGCAGCAATCTGCACATGTGTGAGCGCAGGAAGTCACCAGCCAGAGACATCTGCTTTCATCCAGTAGTGCTTCGCTTCAAACTCTGTTGTGTGTTTTTGTGTGTCTTTAGGAACCCTGTAATGTGGCGGCCCTTTAAATCCAATGTGCCTACATAATGCGTTTTTTTCCTTATTCGAGCCGGTACCAAAAAAAACGTGGTGCTAATTAATGCGTTTTTTTTGGCTGGGTGGATTTTTGGGGGGTGGTTTGCTCCTGTCTGCTGCTGGTCAATCTTAAGGCACCCATGACCCCAAACCCCTACTCCAAGCCCTAAAAGCCCTGGCCCTGAAGCCCGAAACTTTCCCAAATTTCGAACCCCCCCTTAAGCTTAAACCCTAAACCCTAACCATACTCTACTATTACTGTACCACTACGGTACTACACTATTGTGAAAGGGCCTGCCTTCTGTCACGCCTAGTGGCAGTGCGCCACTTTTACCAGTTGTACTAGCACTACTGCACTACTGCACTACTGCACTACTGCACTACTGCACTACTGCACTACTGCACTACTGCACTACTGCACTACTGCACTACTGCACTACTGCACTACTGCACTACTGCACTACTGCACTACTGCACTACTGCACTACTGCACTACTGCACTACTGCACTACTGCACTACTGCACTACTGTACTACTGTACTACTGTACTACTGTACTACTGTACTACTGTACTACTGTACTACTGTACTACTGTACTACTGTACTACTGTACTACTGTACTACTGTACTACTGTACTACTGTACTACTGTACTACTGTACTACTGTACTACTGTACTACTGTACTACTGTACTACTGTACTACTACTGTACTACTACTGTACTATTACTGTACTGCTACTGTACTGCTACTGTACTGCTACTGTACTGCTACTGTACTACTTTACAGTACCAGGCCTCAGACTTGGTCGATTGTGGAAGGGAGTGCAGGCTGGAGGGAAGTCTTCAAAATGAATGGTTTTTGGTCTTGGTAGTAATCTTGGAGTGATCGGGGCTTGGTTTCGAGCTTTTGGTCATCCCAAACCCAGCTAAACAGCTCTACTAGTACTACTGTATTACTTACTACTACCACGGTACTACTACAGTACTACTACTACAGTACTACTACAGCACTACTACAGTACTACTACTGTACTACTACTGCTGTACTACTACTGCACTACTCCTGTACTACTGGACAGTACCAGGCCTCAGCTTGGTCGATTGGAGGGGAGGGAGTGTAGGCTGGAGGGAAAAGTCTTCAAAATGAATGGTTTTTAGTCTTGGTAATTATCTTGGAGTGATCGGGGCTTGGTTTCGAGCTTCGGGTGGTTCCCAAACCCCTTTAAACAGCTCCAGGTACCCCTAAACCCTCGTACCGTACTACTACTGTACTACTACTGTACTACGACTGTACTACGACTGTACTACTACTGTACTACTACTGTACTACTACTGTTCTACTACTGTACTACTACTGTACTACTACTGTACTACTACTGTACTACTACAGTACTACTACTGCTGTGCTACTACTGTAGGCTGGAGGGAAAAGTCTTCAAAATCAAAGGCTTTTAGTCTTGGTAGTTATCATGGAGTGATCGTGGCTTGGCCTCGAGCTTTTTGGTGAACCCCAAACCCCCGCATTCGCGCAGAAGCGCAGACACTCCTCCCAAGCCCTCCCCAAAGCCCTCGGACCCCCCAACTCCCTTTTTCCTTAATCAAAGCCACTCAGACCCTGAGCCAGCCCCCAAACCCCGGGACCCCCCAATTCCCTTCTAACTTAATCAAAGTCAAAGCCACTCAGGCCCTGACCCCGGTCCGAGGGGTCACGTGTCAGACTATTCAAGCCAAAAGTTTTGGTCGGGGGGGGTCTACTAAACGGGCCGCCACATTAACCAGGGGATAGAAGTACACAACACAGTTTTCCGGCAGGGGGGCAGAGGAGGCCCACGGAGCTCTGCCCAAAGAAGCATCCCGGCGTACCCAACAAAACCAACCATGAGTGCGTGACGTCAAAAGATTCCTTGTCGTGCGGATATAGGACTTGAGCTTACAGAACACACCTAGAGATCTTGAGTACATTCAGAATGTGACCGTCAAAGACTTTCTGAAGACGCCTAGAGTGTATGCCTGCTTGGAGCCTGCACAATTCGAAGCGTGAAGAGAGATGACGACGAGACAACCAGCTCAGACTGGGTATGTGTGTGTTCCCGGTAGTAACTCTGCCAAAGCGCTGCCGGCCCCTCGGTCTGCGGGGGATACCCTAAACACCTCCTGAGTACCTAGACCTCTTCTTCTTAATTGTGGACTTCAGGCTACTACTTCTACTGAACTTTTCTAGATGCTGAGATGTGAAATTGACCGAAGGATGAAGACATTCGAATGATGAATAAGCTATGTGCCTTTTGAATACATCCCTCTACGGCACAGGATGATGGTTTGGTGACGTATGATTAGTAAGTGCCCTCTGAATTCCTGGTTGTTTGGCACTTGATGATGGGTAAACCTTACATTGTCTATCTTTAATATTATACACGCGGTATGAATGTAGTACAATCATGCTGACTGAAGACATCCTGATTTGGCGTAAATGACGAATGTTGATGGTTCTGTTGATCGTCCTTTGAGCTACTTGCGTTATCTGTGTCCGACCTGAATTCCTGCTTCAGCTGTTTATTGCTCACATCACGCGTTAGCTGAGTCACCATGGAGACATCTCGTGAGCGCAGTCGTACACCACCTACGTCCTTGGTTGTTTGGCGTTGGTGTTGGAAGAAGACTGAGGATACCCAGACTTGGTACTGGGAGTGGTTTCCAGTCACTACTGCGTGGGCACAATCCAGAGCTAGCCCAACGTATTTGCAGAACAACACTTCGGAGACTACCAACGAGTCAGCTGCTACAACAGTTTCTTCGAGCTCTTCTCCTAAGGTGGCTTCTGAGAGCGCCTTACCTGTTCGAAAGCGGAAACGTAGCCGTACGCCGTGAGCAATTACAGACAGCTCTTGTTTATGTATTGCTGAGATTTCACTCCTCAGCCTGCAAGAGATGAGAGTTTCGTCGCCGTAGGTGAGTCAAAATGATGCCCTCATGCAATCAGCTTCTTGATGGACCGAAGTTACCGTTTTACTCTTCTCATTGATGTGTGATGCTGTCATGCTGCCGTGGCTCTGTAAAGTTTGCCATCTCAGAAGTTCATCCATCTCTTACAACATGCATTCATGCTGACGTACTCATCTATCATACTTTACACGCATCATCAGAGCTACTTTTTTACAAAGTAATTCGTTCGTTTCGCCATGGCTCCCGTTTTCAACTTCCATTTCTATGATGGCTCCTCATCCACTGAACCTCGTGGACGTGTGCTCTAATCAGCAAGAGAGCTACAAGCTCTCAGAGATCGACGTCGATCACGTAGCAGACGTCGACGCCGAGATGCACCACCGGAGAGATGGATTGGTTCTACCGCAAGAAGCCCCCAGCCTTTGACTGATGTTTCAGTTAGGGTAGAAAGCCATCGGTCTCCGGCCTACTCAGCTAACTCGGCTTATCAGTATCCACCTGAGCCGTGGTGGGAGCCAATTTCCGACAACATCCCAAAACACGTTGGCTCCGGCGATACAGGACTCACCACCTGGAGATCTACGCTCATACAACACGCAAGACCAACAGCCGCCAAGCAGCACTTCTCACACGCACTCCCAACCACTACCACCACCCACCTCACCACCACCACCAGACAACACTCACACAGCACCACCACCTACTGCGCCACCACCACCACCACCACCACCACCTTTGTCACCCAGAGTGATTGAGTCCATGTTGTCACCTCTTGCTGGGTTTCTGCAGCGCGCTAGTCATGCCAGTGTACCTCCACCGAGCTCGTTGACACCTACTTGGTCAGCTCAGGTTCTGGATGATTTGAAGTATAGCTGAACTATGAGTGGCCCCTCTCTGGGTCGAGTTCCATCTGCTTCAGTACCTCGGGGAATCTTCTATCCTTTTGAGTTCTCCAAGCTACGAACAACGGAGCAACGGAAACAGTTTATGCAGGAAGAGTTTGAGCGGATGCAGCAGTACTTGGATCATGAACTTACTAGATGGCCAAGATGGTTGCATGATCTTCTGTCTACCCATCATTCATCACCATAGAGACAAAGTGGTTGATATATTCACCAGGGCCATGCACATCCTCCGCTACCAGCCATCCAGCATCATATCATGGGGCCGTTCATATCAGACAGCCAACATTCAGAAAGCCACCGGTGACGAGTTTTACCAATTTTTTCACATGACGTCGGCCCAGGGGTTGCTGGGGATCATGAAGACTGGGCTTATCTTGCCATCAGCTACAGATCGCATGGGCTTGCCGGAGAACTTTCCT
This sequence comes from Symbiodinium sp. clade A Y106, assembly GCA_003297005.1. Classification (NCBI taxonomy): domain Eukaryota; class Dinophyceae; order Suessiales; family Symbiodiniaceae; genus Symbiodinium; species Symbiodinium sp. clade A. The sequence continues at coordinate 39,678 of BGNK01004877.1, read as the reverse complement.
ATTCTTCTCTTTGCTTAAACACACGCACCAGCAGCTGACCGAGCTAGCTCTACAGTGTGCCTCTCTTTTTCACCATTCGAAGCAACAGCCTGGAGTGATACTGAGTGGTTGCGTTACCGGAGGCCACACCAAGTATCCTTGGTCTTCGACTTGGGTAGAGAATCTTGCCACACGTGCAGGTCTTGTCCGTAGTAAAGCCACAGATAAGCGCTGGGCAATTAGAGTTGACTTAGCCAAGATTGAATGGATCATTCTTATGTCATGAGCAAAAGACGCCAGTCTCGTTTATGCATTGAGCCCGTTCCGCTGCTGCCTGCTTGCTTCTGCGCCATACTACATCAAGTCCATCGTTGAGAGTTGTACGCTTTTCGGCTCTACTACCAGCTTCACAATCCCCAGGGTCCTTCATCATCATTTGGCTTGCGTCGTTGAGAATCATGTCCTGGTCATCGTGGACTCCAACGTGGGCTGCCAATTCGCAATCCTCAGCCAATCACTGGGGCTCTAGCAAGTGGTCTACTCCAGAGAAGAAGAAGAACACATGGCATGACCGGCAGTGGGATTGCTCATCGCCCACTGGAGTGCCTACGTTGAAGGGTTGCCGGAAGACTTCAAGCCGGACAAAAAACACCTAGACTCGAAGGAGGTATATGGAAAGACGATGCTTAGAAAGGTCGCCCCGACATCCTGGGAGTCGAAATATCGTCTAGCAGACCGTGATGTTTCAGATGTACGACTCACGGACTTGCTTTGGCGGGGATGGAGGAACAATCACCTTCGTGCGCTTTCGCATGGCCAGTATATTTCACTGGTGGTAGCGCGTAGGGTGAGTGAATCTGTTCTCACGTCCCAGCTCCCTAGTGCAGTAAGAGAGCAGACATGGGACCGCGATGAAATTGGTAATGAGTATGCTTGATTGCACCCTGACAAAGTCTCTTTGAAAGGCTCCACGATGAAATAGAGGCTGCTAAAACTCTTGTCGTTTCTAATCACATCGTTGATTGTCTTCGGCCTTTTGTTGTGAGTAGCAGTGCATCTTCGTCATCGGATCAGACTCAGATCATTGCAGACCTTCAGGCCCAACTGGAAGCCGAAAAGGCGAAGAACAAGGCCTCGAGTCTTCCAGCCATGAGCCAGCCTCCTGCCAAACGTATGCGATTGAGCAGTAAAACTGCCACAACCGGGGGACTTCCAACCCAAGCTCCCATCTCATCGAATCCATCGCAAGAGATTGTGGACAAAGCCTTGGATCCCTCGTGCCAGCTCTCAGCCAGGATTTTCCAGCAGTACCCCACACAGGGAGTGGCCAAGAGCAATATTTCCAAGTGGCTAAAGACTGTCAAAGCCAAGGTGGGTCCTGAGAAAGCCCGAAGCATTGAGAAAGCCTTGGAGCTAGCTCAACAGAAACAACCTTGCTTGGACCCCATGATCGTTCAGCAGCTTCGCGATAAGTGCGCACAGATTGGCTTGCCAGTACAGTGGGCAACCAAGATTAAAGAGCCTGAAATCCATCAGGTTCTCATTGCAGCTACGTGCATTGCTGACTGACTAGGACCTATTGGCAGTCATAGCGTGCCTTTTGACTGGTTTGAGACTCGCATTTATCTATCTGCTATTATGGCTTTACTGCAAGCTACACAGTGCCTTACGCCTCTATTTGATCTTCGTCGACCTCTACGGGTACTTGGTGCTTTCTTGTGGATTCACTGGCACGCGCAAAGAATTCTGCTGGATTCACGCAAATTTTACATAGGATCTACTACCACCTCCGTCCATTCTCGAAAAGATGCTCGCATTCGGAAGCTTCGTCTACTTCAACAGGGACAGTTCACCAACACGGAGGTCATGGTTCATTATTTCCATACACATTCCGATTTCTACGGCAGTCTTACTCTTCCATTACAGAAGTAACAAAATCCTGAGTGCGTACTCATTCATCTTTGGAAGCCACCACTGAATATGCCCTGGATTGCTAAACTCAATCCTACATCAGCTACCCGTACGTCTGTACCAAAGCTACGCACCACTACGTATCAGGCCCCAGGACGTAGACTATGGCTTCGTGTTCGTCGTCGCCTTCGTGCTTTGGGCATCCTTCGACTCTATGCAACTTCGCGTCTGTCTCCTGAAAAAGGATGGTCCCTACTTGTTGCTCTATCACAAGGCGGTTTTCAGACGTTCAATGCTGAGCGGATGTTACGTAGTGCGCAAGTCAGCAACCGGAACTGCTTTGCGCTGTATCGTATGGCCAATCTTTTGGACGATCCACCCCGGATAGCAGTTAGGGCTACACTGAAACGATGTCTACGATTTCGTAACCTGCCCATTCCATGTTCTGCCAAACCTCTATGCATACCCTTGCTGGCACATTCGGCTTTTCCTGCTAATGTCAGGAAGTGGCTTCAAAGTCACATTCTTCGTCATAAAGACTATCTTGTACCTTTTCATCTTCCTAGCAAAACTGTTGTTTCTGGCAAACACTGCTCCTTTCGCTCGGTTCTATACAACAACATTGTCAGCGCAGAGTCTTGGAGTTGGGACGAGCCTCCCTCATGTCATTGTCAACACTGGAAGCAAGAACATCCTGACCTACAAACAGTGGAAGGACATGTTGCTAGTCCAGCGCATTTGCTAAATGTTTCTGCCCGTCTTCGACAGTATCTACGACACTCAGCAGACTCGCAAGTCTATCCCAAGAAAGCCAACTATTTGCATGAGACTTGGAAGAGCGTCAAGAAGTGGTGTCAGCATTATGGACTGTTTGACATCACCTTTCAGATGTGGTCTGACTTTTTGGATGAGCAATGGCCCCAACATGTTCAGGACTCCTATTCCGCACTGAAGTACAAAGATGTTCTGTTTCTTCGCAACATCCTGGAATGCTTCTTTGTTCATGGACGAGATCATGCCATCACACATACGCATGTGTTCTGTCCTTTATTCGCCTGGAATGTATATAAGGCTACGTTTGGTGACACCCAGGTGTACGAGATGCTGAACCTAGATGTTTCTCAGGCCGGCGTGTTCCTACAAGAGTCCACACGACAACCTTTTCTCAAGAATTATTCTTGGGGAATTAAATTAACCTTCGCAGCAGTAGTATTCCTCTGGCCTACCTACTACTGAAGAGAAAGAAACTGTATCGGATTGCTCGACCAATTCTAGTTACAGCTTTTTTCGTTTATGCACGACTTTTTCGAGCCACATCCATTGTCTTGGACTTATTGATTCGTGACGTTTGTCCTCAGTCTTTTGGTCTTTCCACATTACCACAGATGCTCAACCAGCTGGCCGCCTTTCTGCAGAACTTACCTGTGGACTTCAACCCTGAAGTTCATGACCAAGATCTGATTGGTTTCGCCACCTCTATTCCGGTCAACAGAATTCTTTTCTGCGTTTCTGAAGTGGTGGAACGTTACATCTCCAAACATCGAGGTGATATACATACAGACGGATGTGTTCTCAGTTCGTCTTGACCTACATGACACTAAGCTTCGCATTTGGAAGGGACGTCCAAGACGGGGCGCCCAGAAAACCTACTTGGTTTATCTACGTGATGTGGTTAATATTTGTCGGTTGAGTTGCGAGTGCAGCGTTTTTACTCTCATGGGCAAGGTTTTTCGACAACAACGTGGCGCGACCATTGGAAATCAAATCTCCCCGACGCTTGCTAATCTAACTGTTTCCTTATTGGAGCAACGCTTTATGGAGCGACATCCGGATCTCATTCAGCAACTGGGACACTTCTATTGCGTTCGCTACGTTGATAACCGGCTTTTGATAGTGGAGTCAGACAAAGCTCATTTTACAGCCTTGCAGCAGCTCTTCTCCAACATGTTCTACGAACATCCTGTTGAGCTAGAACAAGTAGTTTCTACTGATGCTGATCAAGAGTTTCTTGGCTTTGATCTTATTGCTCACCAAGCTCAACTGCATCTACTACTTCGTGACGAGCCCTGGAAGATACGCCTTCCCCAAAGTGCTGGACCCCTTTATCAGAAGATAGCAGCTTTTACTGCTAAACGACATAGCATTCTGCGGCATGTATGGCCCCCAGAAGATCGACAAGATCAGCTTCAGGCTCTCACTCGTATGTTTCTACAGGCAGGCTTTTCTAGGCTTCAGTTCCACATTGCTGCTACAGCCACTCGGGCAAAACTTTTGAGTCATGCAGCTTTACTACACGCACTTGTAGTTTGAATCTTTGTTCTTTGTTCTGTGTGCTAGCCTTTTTGCTTCAGCTGTAGCATGACTCTGCAACTTCGCCTCAGCAACGGTTTGGTTTTGGAACTACCGTGTTACCCCAACGCAGCACCTGTCCCCATCATGGGACAATGAAGCTGCGTCACCATCACGGAGATCTACAGCATCCCACAACACTGTTCTGGACATTTCCAGTGATGTTGAAGCGGATGCCGCTCGGAGCTTATGTGTTGTAGCTGTTCGTGATCAACTACAACTACAACAGCCATTACCGGAGCCTGCTAATGACACTGACCGGCTCGCGCATCAGACCTTACTTCACGATCGAGTCACCTTTGAAAACATTGATCCTTTGAAAACATTGATTCCATCATGGACACATTACCAGCTCATGCGTTGTCTGACAGATCCGTTTTCCAGCCCTCGTCTTTTTCATCATCGGCAACAGCATCGACATCCTTCGTGTCGGGCGCATTCATCCATGGTCCTCATGCGGGTCTTCATTCAGCAATGAGAGTGTATCCATGGTTCACCCGCCTGCTCGTCTGCATCGCTCGTACCCAAGTTTCCGGCATCCAGTTTTCGACAGTGTCCATTAATCGCAATTGCGTTGCTCGCATTCATCGGGACTCTCATAATCATGCGTTTATCCCCAACCATCTTATCCCTTTGTCACGATTTAGGAATGAACACTTGTGGTTAGAGCAGATGCAAGGCCCTGTCGTTCTTGACGGCATTCAAGGTGTGGCTCTACCTGTTCAGTTACTTTATACGTCTTTTGATCCTAGATTGCGTCATGCCACACTTCCTTGGGAAGGAACTAGAACTGTTCTTATTGCGTTTCACATTCGATCTGCCTGGAGACTTTCAAGCGAGACCCTGCAGGGGTCAGGTTTTTCTGTAGAGGTCAGTGACGTGCGGTAAGATCCGTATCTGTAAACGGAGTGCCGCCTGTGCCATCGTCAGTATGTGTCTCTGAGGTCTTGCTGGAGTCGTTGCTGTGCTTGGTTGTTTGTCGTAGTTTTGCACTCAAAGGTATAGCACCTTCGCCATAACGCCATGCACCGGGCCGACATGATGGGGTCAGCACTTGATCCACTACTACCACTCAACCGATGGATTCAGTATACGCAAGCTGAGCTTCAGACCCTACGTTCAGACTGCTGTTATCACTTTGAACAAGTCACCTCCACTAGACGCAGTCAGCAGCAACAGCTCGATTCTGATCAGACGCAAATTCGAGTCGTAGCTCAACAACAAAGTCAGCTAGCTCTCGGAGAAAATAACCGAGATAGCAAATACTGTCACAGACCTGTGTGGACAGACCCAAAAGCTGCAGACTATGTTGAACACTCTGGTACAGGATGTACTGCAGCACTTTTCCAGTCAACAACAAGCCACACTACTAGCTACACAGCTAGCGGCAATGCAGCCGGACCTGCCATAATTTTGCACCTTTTGACATTGCGACTGCGACTGAAAGTGTTCTGACCCAGTTGCCGCGCTTGCTTCTTCGCACGCTGCCTTGTTCAGCCGTATATCATTTATTCTGTTTCCGCTGGAGTTTGGCCGTCATAGAGTGAGTTATCAGAACAACATACTCATTGTGCCCCATGAGTGATCATTCTTCTGCAGCCGGTGATGATGCGATGCCCTCGAGGGCACCTTCAGAACATCCATCTGAACGTCGTGAGCGTCTATCACAAGCTTTGCTTCAGATTCTTGCGGAAGGGAGCACGGGCTCACAAGGATCCCCAAGTTCGTCTTCGCTGAGTAGTGATCTTCGGGAGCTATTGGCCGAGTTTGTCGAGAGTGCCACCGCTGAAATCTCTGAGTTGAAGCGTCGAGTTTCAACACTAGAGTTTCTACATGAGTAAAAAGCCTCTGGTAGCTTCTTGGAACAAGTTCATTGTTGTTGCTTGGTGGAGCCTGCACAATTCGAAGCGTGAAGAGAGATGACGACAAGACAACCAGCTCAGACTGGGTATGTGTGCGTGCCCCTGTGTCTAGGGTCATTCTGTGTGTCTGGTTGTCTGTCGGCCTGTCTGTCTGCCTGCCTGCCTGTCTAACTTCCTAGAGCTCATGGAAGCAACGTGTCATACCCGCCTGCCATGTCGATTTGCAGCCAGGCTTACGCACCGCATGTTCTCATGAGTGTGTAGGCAGCACGACGTTAGCGTTCCTCTCCGGTGCATGTCGCTGGATTGCGCTGCGCGTTTGTGTTCCTGCCCAGTACTTGAGAACAGATTCTCCGCTCCGCCTGAGGTTCCAGTGGGAGCGAAGCTCATCTGAGGGCCTTGCGACACCGGCACGAAGCAACCAGCACTCCAGCACTGTGAAGATCGCAGTTGCACATGAAGGGATGCCCTCTCCGAGGCTCGGTCCGGAGGTTGCCGGACTGAAGCTTAGGCCTGCCACGCACAAACTCCACCGGGTCGCCGGGTCGGCAGGCCCGCACTGCACTGCAAGGCCATGCACTCCTGAGGCTTACGGCGCAAGTCTTCCTTCGGAGGAATACCTGGCCTGTGGTCTTTGCCGGGCCGTTCGGTGCGAAAGACGAGCCTGACACATGGAGCTGCTGGCAACGACTGCGTTGAAGAGGCTGAACAGAACCACGCCTCCGCTCCCATTTGGGCCTTGATGTCAGGCAATCCCGGTAACAGGAAACTGATATACTGGCAGGAGCGTTTGCAGCAGGCACAGTTTACAACGGCCGTGCAATGCCGTGCATACTATTCAGCGAAGTGTCATTCTGTCCAAACGCTTGACTTGCAGCTGGGTGCTACGGCCGAAGCTCATCTCCATTCCACGCTTTGCAGGGTCTTGGCCTTGGATAGCACCCATCTTGCGCCCACCCGCAAAACACGTTTATGGTCGAAGTGGTGCCTGGCAACATTCTTTTCAAGCTGGGCCCGTGCTGCAAAAACAATCAGCAAAGGAGAGCAAGGCCGCAAGGCATATCTCGACCCAGGATGAGCTTTGCAGCGTTTCTACATGTGCAGAGATCTTCAGCTCCGCAGCCTCCAAGCCGTGAACCGTCGAGCTCTCTGACTGTCCAGAGCTGGGGGTGCATGTCTTCCTCTGAGCTGCAACTTCAGGCCCTGCTGGCCTCAGCCGACCTGGTCCTCAACCACTGTGTATCCTCATGACTGTTCTCCGGGTTGTCCCTTTGCCGCGCGCATGGCGAAGATGAAGGAGCCGATAAAGATCAGCAAGAAAACTCCAAGCAGTACCAGTAGCAGTATCGGCTCACCCGCCTGCTGCTCAGCATGCCTTACGCAATCTAAAGCTTCGAGTTTGTGGCTCTGATCCCGATATACCCTAAGTCTGCAATCTGCTCAGCCGATTCCTAGCCGCTCTGGCCGCTAGCCGCTAGCTGCTTCTCCAGTCTCTGAGTGGTCTCCGAGCTGCTCCCGCTGCAACTGCCTCACGCTCCTGAACTAACACGATGCACATCCACATCCCTACACCTCCATACGTGCACACAGAGAGAACCTGCAGCTCCGGCACCTTGCGAGACGGTTCTTTGCCGCCTTCCACATCCCGCCGGCGCCGCGGCAGGTCTTCGGCATCCATCGCGCAGGCTCTCGGCAATAAGGAGCCAACAAGTACTCTCAAGAATCTGCAGAATAGGACTGCTGAGCGGTGCAAGCCCAATCTCCGAGAACTTGAGGACAGCACTGCATGGCTGCGGAGCATGGAGACGAAGAGACGTGAAGAACACGCGCGCGCGCGCGCCTCGGGACCGGACTGTCCGGCTCGCGCCCCTGAGCGGACGGAGCGGCCTCAAGGGATCCCCAGCGGGCGCCCCAATGGGGGATCAGGCTGCTCTGCTGGCTTTTGCAAAAACACGATCCGCTGGAGTTGTGATGAAGAGATTTTCGACAACAGACAGCCAAGAGCTGTGCATAACTGGCGTGAATGTCAGTCACCTGCCACTGTCCATGGAGCAGATGCAGCAGCTCGGCTTCACGTGTGCCACATGTACTCTGCATGCTGCGAGTCGAGTGCCTTGAGGTTGTTGTCGAAAGTGACAGACCGTGATTCGGAAGCCTCCACGAAAACAGTTACCAACGGCTGGAAACAGCCGGAAGGTTGGTGTGTTGTCACGGGCCACGGAATGCCACGGATATGGGTGGAGCATTGTTTAGCTGGCCCACAGCACAACCATATCAAATGGCATCCGCCAACAAACTAACACAAAGGTGCGTCTGCTAGACCCTTTGTAATGGAATCTTCTTGGTTCCAGCAATAGTTCGGAGTGGGGCTAAACGCTGCAAAATCATGCTGGAATGATGCTCGATAGTTAATGCTAAACAATGCTGAATTGGTGCTGGAGTAGCGCTGCCGAATAGTGCGAAAGTCTAAAATTACGCTTCTGCGCTGATGGCTGTGGCACAGCAGGCATCGTCCCAACCACACGAGCAGGAAGTCTCCAATTCTCCTCTACTCTCTGCTTCTCCCCGACTCTACCTTGGAGTCTGCGCTGGGAGCGAAGGAGCTCGAAAGTTCCTGTCACCGCCCCGTGCAAAGAGAGAGCATGTCGGACAAGCGCAGGAAAGCACTAGGGACTGGATGCGACTGGATCCTGCTCATATTAGGATCGCATAAACAACCCCATCTCCCCGTTCAATCAATCCACGATCCGATGAATAGTCGTGCAGGATCCCACCTTTGCCGCAACACCTGCCAGCAGGCAGCGCGTCGATGCTTCAGCTACAGATGCAAAACGCCCGACCCTGCCTCCGTCCCTGGCTTTGCTCCAGGGATCCTCTCTGGCCCAGGGATCGTCCTCCAAGTGCAACGGCTGTTGTACGAATCTTTTCCCAATCCCAAACAGTAAACACAGATGCCAATAGTTGCCAGGGGCCGGCCTTTGCACTCGGAGCAGGCTTCGCCCAAACATCCGAGGCCGAGGACTGAGCGAGAGCGCCGGCGTACAGACACAGAGGTTCCGGAAAGCGCAAACAAAGTCCGAATTTGAAAGCCCCGCCTCCGGCAACGTCTCCGAAGGAGACGGCCTGTCAAGTTCTGCCAGGCGTGTCCTATACAAGAACTTCGAAGGAACACGGTGCCTCACACCGTAGGACGGAGCAGGGAGGGACACACTGCCATCGGCCATGACCTTGGTCAGACCGCGATGTGACGCTTCTGAGAAGGATGTCTTGCTCCCTCTCTGCTCTTCCTACACATGTCAAATCCAACCAAGGCCGGAAAAGAGCTCATCAAACGAGCAAGCCGAGATCTGTCGGCGTGCCTCTAAGAGCCCAGCCTCTTCGAGCCTTTTCAGAAACTGTTGCGCTGCCTGTCATGCAACTTGTCGAAGCTCTCTGCTCTCTGGACTGGATTGGGTCGGAGCGGCCTTCACACGTGACTCGATGTTCCCGAGCAACGTACAGAGTCCCTGCAGATGCCATCAGATGTCATCTGTCAATCCAAGCAAAGATTGCTTACTGCAGATCGCCTCATCGTGCGAGGGCAGGTCACGAACCTCGATCTCACAGCCCGACATCTGGCGAACATCCTGGCATTACTGAACTCTTCCTGTTCCCTGAATGCAAGGTTTCGATTGGGACGGTGCAAAGCCCCAGTCCTTGATCTCAGAGTCGGTTGTCAGCTGTTGCGGGATCAGCATTAGCGTCTCTCTGGGTGCCTTGGGTTGCACCACTACACGGCAACAGCAGCGGTGCATGGCCTAAGGGCCTAAGGCACCGCTAAGGGGAAGGCCGACAACGCTGGCATGTTGTCAACGGCTATGAGAATGATTTGGATGCCTGCTGTTCCCCTTCCTGTTCTCTCTCCAGTTCTCTGACAGCCAACCATTCGTGGGGAGGCCTTCTGCCTTCGACTCAAAGCGGCCACCGATCTCGACAATGCGGTCAGTTACCGGAACGCCAGGCGGAACCTCCGACAAAACCACAGCCAAATTGGGAGACTTTGGATGGATTGCCTTGAAGCTGGAGACAAATTCAAAATTCAGAATTCCCAGATCACGTCTGCCTCGCCCTCCTTGAGCACTTGGATGTGGGCTCCGCTGTTCTCCTATTCATGGGGAATAACGAAGACTGGTGAATTTAGTGAGTTCACGACGGGCTGCTGGGCTGCTGCAGCTAACGCTCCTGCAGCTCTCGAATGTGCCGCCCCTGCTTTCCGATGATCCAGCCTGCTACCTGCCCAGGCGAAGCGGACAGGCTGTAAAGCAGCGATGAGATCCGATGTCGGCACAAATGCACAAACCTAGGCACTTACCTTGCAAAAAGCTGAACACAAAGACCTCTGTTTGCCGCTGACGGTGCATGGGGCTTCACGAGCATCTTGGTAGTACGGACTGACTCGTTCCCGAAAATCTCTAGGAATGGCAGGCCAGCAGGCGGAGCCTGCGTTGCCACTACGAACTTGGCATTGGTCCGGGGATTGCCTGTCAAGCTGAAGCTGGATGGCCAATCTTGTCTTTTCTTACCCTACCCTAGCCTCCTGTAGGCTGTGCAGCGCGCCCCGGAGCTCCGAAAGAAGAGCCGCCTGAGTCCTGCCATCTTGTGGACGCACCTATACACTTGCACCGACCGTTCAGAAACAATGTACGAGTAACTTCAACACCCTTCCAACTCGGCGAGCTCCGCGCAACCTGCATTAGTATGACACTCATTTCTCCGGACGTTGTGCGCTTCGCTTGAAGCGCACCGGATCGGTACACTGGTCCTCTGGTCTCTGCGCTCCGGGTCGGTACCGGAAGTCTGTGGGCTGCAAACGGCCCCGATCTGCCTGGGACGCGCTCTCTGCTCTCAATCGCAGCAGCTGTGAGTCTTAACAGGACCTTCGCATCAACCCGTGGCTCACGATTGCGCGCATCCGGGGTCTGCACCAAGTCTTGAAGGATGGCATTGATCTTGCTGACCGCAGAGACCACTTGACCTTCCATGTCACTGAGCTTTTGACAATGACACTGTGCGACCATGCTCTGGGCCACCCGACCACCTGTGCCGGTGACACCAATGGGCTGATCATTCATGCCTGCAGAGCCCGGTACAAAGCCATAGATTTCGGCTAGGATTCATTACGCACGTAGGAGCTTTTTGTTGACTAGCTTCCACATGGTCTGTATGTCCAAAATGTGGGCGGCAAGCTTGGGGTCTAAAAAACCCTCTACTAGTCGTGCTTTCAGCCAGAGCACCGATGATGCTCTCCTTCGCAACACTCACCTCTGCACCACTGAGCTCAATGACCTGACAGGTCGTGGATGCAAGCCGTGGAGCTACCAGGCACTCAGGGCGCTCAAGTGCTCTGTGCCTCCTTGATTTGGGCGCCTTTGCTCCCAATCACGGCAGGGGCGGCAGTGGAGGGGACCTCAGATCTCGTGACATGCACAGCAGGCTACAATGGGCCCGATTGTCTGAGGGGCAATGATGACGAAGACTCCAGGCTCCTGCGACATGCGCCGCGGAGGAGCAGTCACGAAAGCTTTGCCCAAGTCTCCTGGTCAATCACCTCCTGCAGAACTCGGAGCTTGTCGACAATTCTCCGGCAAGCGGCCTGTGTTCTGACAGAAAAACTGTTCCGGCCCCGCGGAAGAAAGCGTTGCGCCTCCTTCTGCTCGACGTTTCCGCTGATGGTGAGGATCTTGTCTGAAAGCCTAAAAAGGGGGTGCGATCAGAGCGGCGAGTCATCCGATTCCTGGTACTGCGGCAGAGCTGCGAAGATGGCGTGTCTCCTTCGCCAGAGAGCTCACAGCCTGCATGCCGGGGGGGCGAAGGGCGAGTTTAAGCCCTGATGACCTGGGCCATGGTGACCTGCCTGCACCTGTGGCATCACAGATCTCCCGAAGCCCATCCTGGCCAGAGAAGGTGGGCACCGCATCGGCCTCGACGCGGCACTCGGCAAGTTGAGAGACTGCGCAAGCCGGCCCAAGCTCTCAGTGTGCGAAATGCACTGATGCGATGCGGAACCCATGTCCACCCTAGAGGCCCAAGCCGGCAACAAGGCCCTCCAAGGCACGGGGAAGTTCATGGCTTTTCGTTCTGGCGAATATGAGCCCTCTTCAACTCTGCACGTGCAACTGGAGTCACTGGCTGGCTGAGGGTTTGTGTGGTTTCACACGAGAGTTTTGCAATCTGACACGAGTATCGCACATTGGACAGCTCTTGGGCATTTCCGCTTCAACCACGACTGCACCTCTTCAATAGTGCGTCTGTCGAACTTGCCTACGTTTGAGAAGTGTGCTCTAACATCAGATCTGGCTCATGTTCCTCCACGGCTTTGACGAAGGCAGCTGAAGCGGCATGGCAGTGCCTTGACCTTCCTGCAGAGACCATTTCAACAACCCTCCGTGCGATTCCGTTCTGTGCTGGGGCTGCTCGAACCATCCAGATGGCTCTGATTTTCCTCCGCTCTTTCTGCAAGTGCCGACGGAGGCTTCTCCTGAGCAGCATGCAAGGCTGGATAGCTAAACTTGCACCTCGACGAGACCACGCTCTCTGAGGCCAGCTGCTAAAAAGCGCTGTGTGCAGTGGTGCCTTCAGCCTCGAACAAGAGAGTGGAAATCAAGCCAGTCAAAAAGCTTCGGGAGGCCTCAAATCCACTTCTGAGCTTCCTGCTTCCACTGTTCACTTGCGCTCCACCTGCGACTGGACAAGTGACAGTGACACAACAAACTGCAACGAAGAAAGGCGGGCGCTNGCTTCGGGAGGCCTCAAATCCACTTCTGAGCTTCCTGCTTCCACTGTTCACTTGCGCTCCACCTGCGACTGGACAAGTGACAGTGACACAACAAACTGCAACGAAGAAAGGCGGGCGCTGCTTCCCTGCCTGGTCCCTGACCTCCAGACGCCTGCGCCCAACACGACGGCACCAACGCACTTCGCCTCAAGACCCGGAAGTCCTCGCCTCTTCGTCAGCGGGTTCGCCACAGCCGCCANGCTTCCCTGCCTGGTCCCTGACCTCCAGACGCCTGCGCCCAACACGACGGCACCAACGCACTTCGCCTCAAGACCCGGAAGTCCTCGCCTCTTCGTCAGCGGGTTCGCCACAGCCGCCACCAAGGCAGCCCCGTAGATAAGGACAAGGGAAATGCCGCCTGTGCCAGTCGTTGTGCTGTTGCGCACTATGCGCAGTCTTGCAGGCATCATGCAGCCCCTGCCACATGCCCAGACGCCCGGGCATCCCCAAGCGCAAGCCTACCAGCCAGCTCTGGAGCATCGCGACCACGCTATCGTAGGCGCTGGCAGGCTGTTCGACCTCGGCCAGCGGAAGATTCTCCCTTCTCCCGGCTCTCAGGTGCTCCAAGGGCGTGTACTGCGAGGGGAGACAGCCCAGCAAAGGTGGCACCCAAGACGCGTGCCTCAGTTGCACCACCTACAGCAGACGCAAGGTACAGGAGATCCCTGTGTCGAGGCCCCTGCATCCACCTCCGGTGCAGCAGCTCCTGCAAGGCTGAAGCAGCCGCGATCTTCTGAAAGTGACCGCGGCGAAGAACTTGAATGCCCCTCTGTCGTCTCATTAAGTGGACCATTCTGCTTCAGCAAGTCAAGAACGTTGCAGAAAGCGCAAAATGCGGCAAGTCTATCCGGTGTTCAACACGTCTCAGATGCTGAACAATCCCTGGTCTGTCTTGCAGAAGGCCCGCAGACGAAGGCTTGCGAGACCTCAGCAAGGAATGCAAACAGCCTAGAAACGTCGCAAAAGCGGCATTCTCCGAGAAGCTCGCGCCAGGCCGAACCACATGTCTCTATACGACTATGCGGTTCTTCGTCAACTTCGTTGTCCCAGTAAAGACCTTTCTACATCCAATGAAGTCGAGAACAAATCCCTTTTCAGTCGTCCCTCGCACGGCATCCCATGGTCCCTCCGGAAGTGTCAGTGTCTCCCCTTGGCAAGGTTCGACTCGAATGCTGTGCTGCCGAAGAGTTTGAAATCCTACGAGGCCT
>BGNK01004877.1:13306-25408 GCA_003297005.1 Symbiodinium sp. clade A Y106 | reverse complement strand
GGTAAGCAAAGCGGACCTACACTTTTGTCTGCCCAGCTCCTTGAAAGCTCGGCCGGATCGACTCGGAGCTTGCGGCGGCAGTGCCAGTGCGATGAGTGGCAAAAAAGCTGCGAGGCCTGTGCTTGGCGCCGCATGCAGCTCAGCTCTCCAGCCCTCCGAGACCCACCTGCGCTCCTGGAAGCTGCTCACTTTCGCATGGCCTCCACATACTACACGTTGCTCTTTTGGCAGGTGTGCTTGAAAGAGTCCGTCCAGCTCCATTTCAAACATCCCGGTGTTTCTCCTGTTCTCTGAGTTCCCTGTTCTGCCGTTGTGCAGGCTGGCGCGAAAACTCTGCAGGAGTGCAAGCTTCCCAGTGCCTCGTTCCGCACCTCCAGGCGCCTGTGGAAGAATTCAAAGCGACCAAGCGGCTCAATCCCGACATGTCCGCGCCTCTTTGTCAGGGGGTTTGCCACGGCGGCCACGAGCGCAGCACCNTCGTTCCGCACCTCCAGGCGCCTGTGGAAGAATTCAAAGCGACCAAGCGGCTCAATCCCGACATGTCCGCGCCTCTTTGTCAGGGGGTTTGCCACGGCGGCCACGAGCGCAGCACCATAAATCAAGACCAAGGCAATGCCACCTGCAAGGAAGGCCCCAAAAACTGCCCTTGCCCTTGCTGACGCACACTTCTAACGTAGTACGTAGAACTCAGACTCCCCGCCTACAAGCCAGCTCTGCAGCATTCCAACTACACTGCCGTAGGCGTTGGCCGGTTGCTCCACCTGGCACGGAATATGGCCATTTCATGGCCTTTGTTGAACAGCTTTGTCAAAGGCGCAGACTGCCAACGGTGAAAGGCCAGCAAAGGTAGCCCCAAGAACGGGAGCCTGGCCGCGCGAGCCGAGCCGTTTAGCAATGAATCTCAGATTCCATGCGACCTGGCTGCCTTGCTTTCTCTCTGGCGCGCAAAAGAATGATTGAGGTACGAGTACTCACATGCAACACCTGCCAACCACTGTGTGACAATTTCGGGTGTGACCTTGCCCGGAAAAGTCTGTGTCAAAAGGGGCTAGGCACCGTCCCAGACACGTTGATTGGGAGAGGTAATTGACTGCAATTTTCAGCACGAAAAGTGCAACAAACCTGGCATCAAGCATCCAACACGTTTGCGTGAGGAGACGCAGGGCCAGACCAGCCTGCGCGCGTAACTGACACAGGCAGAAATGAACATCACAGCATGAACCCAAAACCCCTAAACCCAAAACCTTCCAAAACCCAAAACCATCTTGGGCTCCGCCCATAAACCCCATAGAACCCTGTAGAACCCCTATAAATGCTACTCAGCTACATCTAGGGCCGCTCAAACTTAAATCCTACACCAAAGGCCATGCCCATCGAAGCGAGGCAAGTTACTGTATACTGTTCTCCTTTGAACTGTACTGGTAGCCGAAGCAACGGTTTTCTATGGGCATGGCCCCGGACACTTCCAAGAGTTGGAGACCCATTCCAAGGTCACAAAGCATGGACAAATGCTGAGAGATTGCTCCAACTCAAGGAAATTGTACCTCAAAAGTCTGGAAACCTGACTGGCGAACTAAAACGCCGAGTCCCAAATCTCGACTGTGCCTGGCAGGCTCAGAGAGCCCAGCACAGCCAACTCTGCTTCAGGGGGCGATGGTTGCACTTGCACTTGCGCTTGCGCTTGGACTTGGGCAGCTTCAGCTCCGCGCGCTGGACTCGCTGCAGCCCCGTTCCCGGGATTTGTTTGGCTTCCGCACAGTTGCCGACGCCTGGCTTCGGCCAAGATGCCCCGGTACACAGCGATCCGCACACAGTAGCGACGCACAAGTCGGAAGAGCTCCGGGCAGGTGATGCGCCTTGTCTGGATGACTTGCATGAAGTCCTCTCGAGTGAGGCTCAGCAGCTCCAGGTATGTCAAGGCATAGCCAGCCACCGGTCGGATCAGGGAGCTGTCCGACAAGACAAAATCTTCACCCCAAACCTCGCCGAGCGCTCCAACACGGCTGTTCAGGGCGACCAGACCCTTCGAAAGAATATACAAGACTTGCACGTTGTGGAATGTCTCCTGTTGGGCAAATGCAACCAAACGAAGTGACTTTGCGATGTCTGCCACGCAAGCTTCGTTGGGAGCGGTGTACTCGCCGAGGCTCCTTTGCTGCTCGATGAAGCCCATGAAGCTCTTGAAAAAACTCACTTTCTCCAACCACAACATATTCGTCATGGCAGAGACCTCTGCTTGTAGTTGCGGGCTCATCCGTCGCATCAACGACTGCCGTGCCACAAAAAGAGACTGGCCGCGGTTCTGCAAGAAGTAGCGTCGCACCCGTTGTTGGAGATCATGGGGCAAGCGCTGGTCCCGCATCATCTGGCTCAGGGGAGAGGGCTCGAGGTACGCACAGGAAGACTTTGAAAAGACTACATGTCGGCCGTGAAGACCCATGCCCGCCATCTCACTGCAGGTATGTGCCTAAATTAAAGCGAGGCTGAGTACTGGCTCAGGATGGAAGTGTCATCATGTTGCGACAGAACAAGCCATTTCAATCCCGCCTTGCCTTGTTGAGGTGGTGCATGGTCTTGCGAAACTCCTGGCTCTCCAAAGTCATGTCCGCGACTATAGTGCACACCTCTCCAATGATGTAAGTCCAAGACAGACCGGCTGTCAATAGTATGCCGCAACAGACCTTGCATTTGTTTGCAGCTGCCACACACAAGCAAAAGGTATGCTGAAGAACCTTCGGGAACCCTTTAAGTTCTCACCTAAGCCGGCGCACGCCACGTTCGAGGACGTTCTGAGGGACGATATCGCCATAGCCGACGGATGTGATGGTGTAGCTGCAAAAGTAGAAAGCAGCCACGTAGATCCGAATGGGAGAGTCCGTGGTCACGATGCCGTAGGCGCTGTCGGCCTCCTGGATGCCATCAATCCAGCGAGGGTAGAACGCGTCCACCGCCGACAAAGTCACCGCCCAGCCACAGGCGAACCAATGGCAGATGAAGAGCAGAACCACCATGAACTTCAGCAGTGCTATCTTCTGGTACGGAATAGCCAGGGGCGCTTCAAAATCCTGGAAAACCTTGGACGCTTTCATGACCCGCATGAGCTTCATGAGCCGAAGAGATCGGATCACTTTCAGGCCAACGAAGTCCTGAAGTGTCGTCGCCTGCATAGACAAGCTCCAACATGCGTCGTTTGGCAAGCACTGCAGCCGACTACAGGCAATAGTCAGACATTGGCGATGAAGCACGACACGTGCCAGAGCATTCAAACGCAGCAACTATCAATCCGTCCTAGAAGTAAGAGGCAGCAGACAAGAGGTTACTTCTGCAATCTGACTACCTGCAGCGTCACGGTCAGAAAGTCGAAGGGGATCATGGTGGCTAGATCCTTATGTGCAAGGCGAGCAAACTGCCACATTCGCAAATGAGGCCGTGCATCCCGGCATACAGACACATAAGTGTGCTAGCGTGCATAGCGAATCTGAGAGTCCAAAACAAGCCAGGTCTTCAAGTAGTGGCAGAAGATATGGTGGAGACGCACTTCCCAGATAAGACCATGTGGCGTCGTCGTGGGATAGGCGGTAAAGAATTGGAGAACAAAGTCGCAGAAGAAGAGGAAGTCTACGAACAAGCTGAGCAGGAAGAGAAAGTCGAACTCGGGCTCCAGTAACGATACCTGCACCGGAGTGACTAATGCAACGAAAACCAGTGCAAAGCCCATCACGACTTGCCACACGCTGGCAAACTGGCTCCGGTCCGGATTGATGATGTACCTCCAGAATAGCGTGCACCAAGCAGAAGATGTAAGGGCGTTCAAACTGCATGGGGTTTCTTACGACACGGACCTGTTTACAAAGTAACTTCAGCAAGGCGCCATGGCTTGTGAACTGTGAGGATGGTATTTTCGTTTGCCCTCAAGACTGCGAACTTGATTCCACCCTCTTCGATCAGCTTTGCCGCCGTCTTGTGCCGACTCAGTGGCGAGGATGACGTGCATGGTGAGGAGACGTGGCTATGGTTTTGCGTGCTTAACGAGGTCTGGGAATTGTCGCCGACCCATTGGCCCCGTGGCATTTGCAGTGCAGCTTGCTGAGCGATCTTCATACTAGCACCACCCAATGCTAAGGACAAGGACTTCGCCGCCCGAGACTGGGGAGTAATCCACTGAAGCGGTAGGGAATGCCCGGCTTCGCCAGGAAGCTGCCCAAGTTCATCCACAACCTGCCAGCACCCTGGCTGCGGATCTGATGCATAGCCCCACATCTTCCCGGCTTTAGCGTCTCCAGCCGTTGCCTCTCCGTAGGCTTGGTCCTGCTGGGTCCAGCGAGCCAATGCCTGCATTCCGGTACATGGGAGCAAAAACAAAACATGACGGGTGCAGCACGATGCAGCTGCTTCTGCTGCTACTTGTCGCCATGCGCATCACAACGTGGCATGGCATTACTTTGCCTTACGCACAACTCAACCATGCACTGTGGCCGAGAAGGGTCTACACAAGACAACCCATCGTGGTCATGTCACCGACACTGACGCGAAGTCAAAGCTCTTCAGATTCCCGAGTACACACTCTTCGGGCACTGCTAGCATCACGAACAGGGCTTGCTAATGGCTACGGCCGTCAATGCCTTGAATTTGCAAAACGAGTTGTGTTGTCAAGCCTCCTCCAGTTGGGAGTTCTGCAAACGCAACGACTGGAGCAAGCTGGACTTTGTCTCTAGTTCTTGTCCGAGGGCGGCCAGGTGCTCTCTCCATGGCTCCATGGCTCGTGCCACGCCGGGAGGATTTAGCTTCTACGACAAAGCTCGCTCAACCTGGAGATGCCACGTCAGCATGCAATTGCCCAGCCTTCAAGCCCACTTGCAATGGACAGTTGAGTGAGAAGGCAAAGCAAGGTTGAAAGAGACAAGTACTAAGTTGCAACCAACAACGGAATCACAAGCATCTGCACATGAACAGATTGAGGGCCCGGGCGTCAACCTCAAGAGGCGCGGGCTCCTGCACACCAAGTTTCTGAGAGACCGGGTGACCGCGTAGTCCGACAGCCCTGAGATGTTCTCTCTCCCAAAAATTTTAGGTTTCTGTGCGTAGACTCCTTTTGTCCATCGCACGCCGGCCTGGGCCTGGCCTGGTCGGGCGGCCGGGGAGACAACACGAAAGCCTAGGGCCATCTAGGGCCTAGGCGGCCTAGGCGGCCTAGGGGCCGGGCCCGGACCAGCAGAGATCCGAGCGCCAAGAGAAGCGAGGCGAGCGGCCTCGACAAAACAAAGTCTCCTCCCGATCCGGAGCCGCCCGAGCNCGAGCCGCCCGAGCCGCCCGAGCCGCCCGAGCTGCGCTGGGATCCCCACTTCGCTACGCAGAGTCGCCTTGAAGAGAACTGAGCACCTTTGCAGGCGACAGAATCGCCCTGCTGTGCTTGCGAGGCCGCTGGCCGCTGGGCCGCTGGTACGAGTGAGGTCACGACAATAAAGAACTTCTGCGTGCATGTGATGGCAACGGCTGATGAAAATCAAAAGCGAAGGCCCAGCTTGGCATGCGCTCACACTTGCAAGGCTACGATTCTACTGCTAGTTTTTGGAAAAATGCGTGCTTCGCCGAAAGCATCGGCGATTTAGTCTTTAAGACTTTAAGGATGATGGGAGTTCGGGACACGGTCTTCCCCTTTATCGGGGTTCGATGCTGCCAGTATGGCTGGGCAACGGGTTTACGTCTACGTCTACGTTCAATCCAAATGCCCTTGCCAACCCAGCCAAGTGTCCTCCCGAGTTTGGTCCCGGTACCCTTTTTGTGCGCCTTTTGGCACGTTGATGCAGAAAATGAGGACGAGGACGGTCGAGGCACAAAGACAACAGGAGCAACAAGATACAGATAGCACATTCCAGGACGCGTCGGTGAGCACTACCATGAGTTGCTCGACAGAAAAGACATACCTCTTTTGCCGGATGCATCTTGCCGAAGACAACTTCCTTTTTGAGGCGATGTCCTGTCCACTTGGCTTCTACAGTTTACCAGCCATCACTCTCAAATGTACTACTCCGTCTGCTTAGTAACGTTTCCAGCTGAGGCACGTCTTTCCTGTTCCAACACGGTGGATTTTCGGCACAGAACCACTGTACATCGCGAGCAACTCCTGATATGTCCGTGTAGTCAAGAACCCTCCGCTGCAAATCACACTGAAAAGCCTACATAAGAAGAGTCTTTGCAGTTTCAAAGCTTCCGGATATGCAGTTCATTTGTGACTTTTTGATTCTGGCAGCTTGACTTGGTTCTTGGCTCAGCAGTGAGCTTGCAGCAGACCGGAGTTCTTCGCTGAACTTGCTCCGAAGCATAGCAAAAAGTCCGGCGCACCCATAAGAAAAAGGAGTGCCAGGGATGCTGCTACGAAAGAGGGGCGCTCAAAGTCGTGTTTTCTGTGATTAGGCGAGAAACGTGGTGAAGGATGCAAGTCAACAGGCTTCGGGAGGCCTCAAATCCACTTCTGAGCTTCCTGCTTCCACTGTTCACTTGCGCTCCACCTGCGACTGGACAAGTGACAGTGACACAACAAACTGCAACGAAGAAAGGCGGGCGCTNGCTTCCCTGCCTGGTCCCTGACCTCCAGACGCCTGCGCCCAACACGACGGCACCAACGCACTTCGCCTCAAGACCCGGAAGTCCTCGCCTCTTCGTCAGCGGGTTCGCCACAGCCGCCAAGGCAGCCCCGTAGATAAGGACAAGGGCAACGCCGCCTGTGCCAGTCGTTGTGCTGTTGCGCACTGTGCGCAGTCTTGCAGGCATTATGCAGCCCCTGCCACATGCCCAGACGCCCGGGCATCCCCAAGCGCAAGCCTACCAGCCAGCTCTGGAGCATCGCGACCACGCTATCGTAGGCGCTGGCAGGGTTCGACCTCGGTCAATGCCAAGGCCCGAGCTGCGAGGGGAGACAGCCCAGCAAAGGTGGCACCCAAAGATGCGTGCCTATGCAGTTCTTCGTCAACTTCAAAGTATCAGTAAAGACCTTGGCACCGAATCCTCATTACAACATCCAATGAAGTCGAGAACAAATTCCTTTTCAGTCGTCCCTCGCACGGCATCCCATGGTCCCTCCGGAAGTGTCAGTGTCTCCCCTTGGCAAGGTTCGACTCGAATGCTGTGCTGCCGAAGAGTTTGAAATCCTACGAGGCCTNCCTTTTCAGTCGTCCCTCGCACGGCATCCCATGGTCCCTCCGGAAGTGTCAGTGTCTCCCCTTGGCAAGGTTCGACTCGAATGCTGTGCTGCCGAAGAGTTTGAAATCCTACGAGGCCTTCGGCAGCTGCAGAGGTCGCTGATCAATGGTCTTTTCTGGGCATGTAAGATGCTGGGACCCAGGTCTACACTCTACTCTAATGCGACCCTGCACCCTTGCAGAGCACCCTCACGCTCAAAGCGCCCGCAAGCATCAGCGAGCAATCACAAAGACTTGGGCCATCGATGCGTTTCGACAGCAAGTCTAAGTGGTGACTCTGTTCGCTCTTTACCCAGGTACTTCCAGGCTTTGGACACTAATTTCTAGAACCCACCGTGCTTTGAATGGAAAGCAGTGGAGGAGCGTAGGGTTCACACCAGCAGGGCACAGCCCACCGCCACTGCCACTAGGAGGCTCCCACCTCAAGACCAACGACTCTTCTTGCTCCCGGCTCCCCTCAAGCTCTCAGGCACTGGCGGGTCCGAGCCATTTCTGCACCGGTGGGTCTGACCGGAGCACCGATATCTGATGCAGACACAACGGATAGAACTCGTGAGGTAGAGGGCCTGCCTGGACAGAGGGATGATTGTATGTGCCCCCAAATGGCTGAGGATTGAGGATGCATCACAAACATGGGGCGACATGTTGTCCGGCGTCCTCAACATTGTGTTGTTTCCTACATGCAAAGCAGACCGCATGTCTTGTCACGGACTCCGGGGAGGCGGTGAAGGTAAGCAAAGCGGACCTACACTTTTGTCTGCCCAGCTCCTTGAAAGCTCGGCCGGATCGACTCGGAGCTTGCGGCGGCAGTGCCAGTGCGATGAGTGGCAAAAAAGCTGCGAGGCCTGNGGTAAGCAAAGCGGACCTACACTTTTGTCTGCCCAGCTCCTTGAAAGCTCGGCCGGATCGACTCGGAGCTTGCGGCGGCAGTGCCAGTGCGATGAGTGGCAAAAAAGCTGCGAGGCCTGCGCTTGGCGCCGCATGCAGCTCAGCTCTCCAGCCCTCCGAGACCCACCTGCGCTCCTGGAAGCTGCTCACTTTCGCATGGCCTCCACCTCCACATACTACACGTTGCTCTTTTGGCAGGTGTGCTTGAAAAGAGTCCGTCCAGCTCCATTTCAAATCCAGGTGTTTCTCCTGTTCTCTGAGTTCCCTGTTCTGCCGTTGTGCAGGCTGGCGCGAAACTCTGGCAGGAGTGCAAGCTTCCCAGCGCCTCGTTCCGCACCTCCAGGCGCCTGTGGAAGAATTCAAAGCGACCAAGCGGCTCAATCCCGACATGTCCGCGCCTCTTTGTCAGGGGGTTTGCCACGGCGGCCACGAGCGCAGCACCNTCGTTCCGCACCTCCAGGCGCCTGTGGAAGAATTCAAAGCGACCAAGCGGCTCAATCCCGACATGTCCGCGCCTCTTTGTCAGGGGGTTTGCCACGGCGGCCACGAGCGCAGCACCATAGATCAAGACCAAGGAAATGCCACCTTTAAATCCGGCGGATGGCAAAAAACTGGCCTTCGCCTTCAAAGCACGAAAGGCTGCCTACAAGCCAGCTCTGGAGCATGGCAACGACGCTGTCGTAGGCACTGGCCGGCTGCTCGATCTAGGTATTCCATGTTTCACAAGTTGCCAGATGCTCGGATCCTGGATGTTTGATGAGGTATTGGTTTGAGCGAGCATCAGAATTCACAAGGGCACTTTTCGAGGAGCTGGCCGCCAGTGGAGCCAGGCCGGCGAACGTCGCGCCGAGCACCCGGCCCTTATCCAGTCAAATACGTTTGAGCACTATGGAGACGAAGCATCAGTGCTGCGCAACGCATTGCAGCAAGACGATCTAAACCAACGTCCGATGAACGCGACGATCCGTTGAGGCGCCTGCATCAACCTCTGGCAGTCCTCACACACATTCCAAAATTTTGTGGGCAAAGTCTCCGTGAAGGCGTTAAACAGATGCTCACGCTGCAGATTCGCCGTTTCCATTTACCCTTCAACACTGCTGCCAACCTAAGCTATCTACAACTCACTGAAACAAGACGAAGGTCGGGAAGCAGAGGCAGCCGAAGGTGCAGACACGAATGCGCGCGAGGCCTGAGCAGTGTTTCAGCATTTCTGCAAGGTTTTGCTCGCCGAAAAACAAGCACATGGCAGGCCCTGCTGTCTGAATACACCAGTTTCCAGCGAAATCGCAGCTAGTGGCTAAGGATACGGCCAGCAAGGCGCAAGAAAGGGCAATGCCAACCACGATGCAGTTTCCTCCTCAAAATTGTGTCAAACACAGTCAATGACACAACGGTGAACTGATGAATGGAGGCTGTATCCGCTCCAGCAATTGCGCAATGAACTATCACAGCTACCGCAAAAACATGCGTGGAGTTCATGCTGCGGCTATGCCCTATCATTCAACCTACGCACGCCGCGAGCCTCGGTGAGCACGAACCATCTTCACCTTGACATTTGATCTTTTTCGAAACCCCGTGCGCGATGCAACTTACCCCGGGCCTGGATGAGCAGCCGTTGACAAGCTTGGTTGTGGAAAACTTGTCCAAGCCAGCAACACGCACATGAACAATATCGAACTTGTAGTTAATTGCAAAATGTTAACGATTGTTCCGAACCCAAGTCTCACCTACGGGCGTGAACAAACACCGCAACGACATCTGTGTTCATGCATGACAACGAAGCCGTGAGGTTGCAAAACCGAAAGAAAGAACAGTTGGTCAGTATTATGCGACACGTTGCACAGCTTGATGCGTTCAAGGTTGGAAATTTGCCTCGAAACTTTTTGGTTTTCCAGCCACCATTGACACGAAACCGGATGTTAATGGCATTCGTTCGTGTAGCGCAAGACGCTCCGCAAAAACTTCGTCTTACTCTCTCATCAATAATTCATGTATCACTCGTAGCATCAGTAGCAGCCGTCGTGGTCGTCGCCATAGTAGAAGTAGTAGTAGTAGTAGTAGTAGTAGTAGTAGTAGTAGTAGTGGTAGTATTCGTTCAGCTCGCAGCAGTGAGGTCTCGACTGCTAAGCGGGGGCACGCGGTATGGCGTGGCAGCTTCGCTGCGTGACGTTGTGTCACCCGGAACTCAGTGTAACTGTTGACAGAAACTGAGCATCTACAAATTTAAGACTTGGAAAGAGTAGTTGGTCTCGCTACTCGTGACTTCACTCGGCCTCCTGTGATGGACGATAGAAGAGAACATAAGAGTTGCACAAGATACCCTTGGCATCAGTAGAGGCTGGAGGAAGGGCACTACGTCCATCATCCGTCCACCACATTCGGCCGGTTTGTTCTACCAGCAAAGCTCTATAGTGGCCCTGCTTCGGGGTGTCTCCTAAGTGGATTAGAGCAGCACTCAGCTTGAACACTAAGTGTTGAACAGCACCTTCAACCCACACGGGGAGGGAGAATTGCAAAGGCAGGGAGACGGCCACAGTCACTTTGCTGACAACTCTGCCCTCGGTAGCAAAGCGGTTCAGCTGCAGCGCGACGCACTCGGTACCTGCAGTGAGGGTTGGAAGGAGAGAAGTGCCAGTGATTGATGGCACTCTGCTACGGGCACACACCTCTGACCTTTGGAAGCTGACTTAAGTCACAGGTTAGGGTGATGGGACAGACTTGACCGCTGTCTCGAAGGCATCCCTCTGAGACAGCCCAAGAACCCCTGAAATGACGTAACTCGGCAGCTTGCAGGAGATAGGCGAGAAAATCAGCTGCATCTTGTTGCTGCGGCCAATGCCTAAGGCATCGCTTCCACAGCGTGCGACTCCAAATGTGCGTCGGTCCAGGTGACTGACTCAGGCACGCGCAAAGTTCTAAACATCGTATATCTAGCCACCAGCTACCAATCAGAATACATTTCAAAATCATTCAATCATAAATATCACGAATGGAAATATTCAATGCAATCGGAGCGCAGTCTCTTCATTTTGGCGGTAAAACACACAGCGAACCATCCGAAAGTTGAATAATGTCANGCAACCAGAACCGTAACCTGCCAAAATAAGAGACTGTCTCGCCCAAGCTGCACCAAGAAAGAAAAGTGAGACAGGCTCGGACCGAGCAGCACGCAGAATCGTTAAGCTAGATAAGCAAGAAAAGTTACGCCATCAAGAGAAAGACTAAGCGTACCACTCGCCCTCTCACGTAGCCCGAGGCCAAAGGAAGCTGTGCCACATGCAAGTTGCCGTGCCCAAGNCATCAAGAGAAAGACTAAGCGTACCACTCGCCCTCTCACGTAGCCCGAGGCCAAAGGAAGCTGTGCCACATGCAAGTTGCCGTGCCCAAGAAATGAAGACGCACCGAATAGCACACTTGAAGGACTGACCACCTCTGTCGGGGGAAGCTGTGCAACCGCGCACCGACAGCAGTTCAGCCCGTGTACCACTCGATGGCGCCCCCTGCAGATCAGCTCGAACGGAAAACCCATGGCCTCCANTGGCCTCCATCCACGGGGGAAGTAAACCGCGCTCCGCAGACGTTCCGATGGGGTTCGAGGCTGATCAAGTGCACAAGCGGGAAGGGAACCAAAAGCAAGCAGTGACTTCACGCGGCATGCAAACACGACACCGGCGGCTGCCAAAGAAGACTTGCGTTTGGAGGCCAAAGACGAACATCTCGCTCACCATCCCACAAGAATGCAAGCGGGCAACGCAGCCGGAATTCCGGCTGGAATTCNAGAAGACTTGCGTTTGGAGGCCAAAGACGAACATCTCGCTCACCATCCCACAAGAATGCAAGCGGGCAACGCAGCCGGAATTCCGGCTGGAATTCATCAGGAAGTTGTGACGAACCGTCAACGGCTCAGCAAGTCTGCTGATTTGTTGTGCTCGCCTGCAATGTGTGAAGTATCAAGAGTGACCGCAGATTGCCATGCAATTGTAGCCAAACGTTGCACAAATAATGCCAGGGGCAT